>JAMPIV010005530.1:0-235279 GCA_024509875.1 Oreohelix idahoensis
GATGTTTGAAGATTACCTGATGAGGAATAGGGCACCCAATCAGATAGGAACGATAACTATTTATTTAGCAACTTCACTGATCTTGAAACAGTTGATAATGTTTAATTGTTTAGAGATGGAGATAGGTGTATGATGTACTGAGGAGGCCTTATTCCTCTGATTTCAGGGTTCCATCTTGAAACAATCAGTGAGCCACATACCAAAATATACGTACTACTGAAGCTGCAAGCTCGAGGCAAAAATTACCTGTTTGCCTTAAATATAAAGAGTTTAGAAGCAGTGTTCAGACGTTGCAGTCGTGAAGAAGGTGGTTGTGAGAAGGACATCACAGTGTGCCAGGAAATAAAGTTAAGCCCAATTGTCCACGGGCATGTGTTAGTTCATTTAACCATACTCTCCATCATTATTATATCAATCAGTATTCTTGACATGATGATACAAGTCGTTCCTCAGAAGCGTGTCCCTTCATAGAAGTTATTGCTTCATCAGAACACTTCCAGTCAGAAACAATTTAGATTGATATTAACAGACACAGTTGTTGTTTTAAATTACTTTGCTGTAAATAAATTGCATTATATTTTGAGTTTTAAACAGTCCTGTATCCCAGCCATTGAGGTACAGGAAAATAAAATTGTAAAAAAGATTATCATTCAAAATTTACACAGTGACTTGTTTAATTACTTGTTCATTAAAGTATAGGTGTAGTTGTTGTCATTTTATTAACATTACATTGCATATTACCCTAGACACCTAGCCAGATAACATCCAGACACCATAACATATAATTAGGCTCAAAATATATAGCAGATTGAGGTCGTAGGGTGGTAGCAGACAGGTACCGTGAGAACAACTTCATCAACAATTAGACTCAGGGACTAGCATAGCTGACCTCACATCTGTAGACAAATAATACTTAACCTTTTAACATCAAAACCCACCACACACATTAACCTATTAATCACGGTCATTTATCCAATGCCTGCATGCTTGCTTTTATGTTTACCTAGAAATCACAATCCCTAACATTATATTCCCCTTCAAGTGACTGATTAACTCTCCAAACTGTGAACATGCCTCTCCCTGAACTTGTTCACCCTGAACTTGTTCAGAAGTCAAAAGCTTAGCCACAATTCTGAAATATCAACCCATTCCCCAACATAACATCCACTAGAATTTACAAATTTCTCCACTGAATAGAAATTGGTTGAATGAAGAAGAAAGACCAAGTTTATTAACAAATTGGATTGAAAAAAAAAAAAAGTGTATTCAAAAACATCGCTTTCTAAAGTCATTCTTTTTTCATTCATCGTTGTCTGATTTGCGATGGAAGGAGTTAAACACTCAGAAAAGGTCTGCGATTAAGAACTATCTGAAAAGGAAGACACGGTGACTACCTGACTTGATGACCCCCTACAGAAAGACTCGGGGATAAGATTCTTAGACCTTTTTTTCAAGAGGGTTCGACGGAGGTAAACTTTGCTGAAGCGAACTCTTTTTTTTTTAAAGTTGAGGTGGGGAGAGAGATGGGTAGAGACTAATGAAAATAAAAAAAAACCGGGTGCTGACGACGGAAAGTTGAAATTTGAGTAGAAAGGAAAACATTCAACCATCTATTCGTAGTGGAGCCCAGAGCGACAATTTTACAGTATGCTCACAAGTCTGTAAATTTGCTTTGCTGAGCCGTGCTTAGTCTGTGCGGAGTGCAGTAGTTGACACAAAGCTCAGAAGTGTGTACCTAGAGTTTTAAATCTGACACGCAAAAAAACCTGGCCCTGTCATATCTCAGTTTTAATAGATTGTCCTTGTTAAATCCTGTTTCATACTTCTCGGATGTACGGACGGACGGAAATAGCTAACAGTTGAGTGAATGTACATGATTGAGAGGGCTAACCGATGGTTACATGACTGAATGAAAAACAATGAATGACAATAATAATTAAAAAACAAAGTACAGTATTGGTAAATGAATGTATGAAAGGAGGGATGCATGTTAAGCTGAATAGATGAATAGATAGGTGGATGGACAGACAGACGGAATGGGGACACAATCATTGTGCAGCAGGTTTGTGTTCCAGTCGACAAATAGTTGTATATTGATCATACAAATATGTTGGCAATTATGTGGCTAGATCATAGAGAGGAAATATAGGTCCTTATTTATTTTCCTAGGTCAATCTAACTCGCCCCCGTCGTTAGGATTAGGGTTAAGGGTTCGGGTTATGGTTAGGGTTAGGATTGGGGTTAAGGGTTCGGGTTAGGATTCCTTGTTACTTTTATTCTGTCTATGTTTGAGAGCCATACAGTTGAAATGACTTGACATTTGATTAGAAGATATTTATTTCTGTCTTGGACTTGATTTCTTATCATTATCAAATATTTCCCAGTGCAATAATAGCTTTTTGTGCTCTTATTTTGATATCGCTGACTGTCCCTCCAACTTTGTCTATATCGTTGACTGTACCTCCAACTTTGTCTATATCGCTGACTGTACCTCCAACTTTGTCTATATCGTTGACTGTACCTCCAACTTTGTCTATATCGTTGACTGTACCTCCAACTTTGTCTATATCGCTGACTGTACCTCCAACTTTGTCTATATCGTTGACTGTACCTCCAACTTTGTCTATATCGTTGACTGTACCTCCAACTTTGTCTATATCGCTGACTGTACCTCCAACTTTGTCTATATCGCTGACTGTCCCTCCAACTTTGTCTATATCGCTGACTGTACCTCCAACTTTGTCTATATCGCTGACTGTACCTCCAACTTTGTCTATATCGTTGACTGTACCTCCAACTTTGTCTATATCGCTGACTGTCCCTCCAACTTTGTCTATATCGTTGACTGTACCTCCAACTTTGTCTGTATCGCTGACTGTCCCTCCAACTTTGTCTATATCGCCGACTGTCCCTCCAACTTTGTCTATATCGTTGACTGTACCTCCAACTTTGTCTATATCGCTGACTGTCCCTCCAACTTTGTCTATATCGCCGACTGTCCCTCCAACTTTGTCTATATCGTTGACTGTACCTCCAACTTTGTCTATATCGCTGACTGTCCCTCCAACTTTGTCTATATCGCCGACTGTCCCTCCAACTTTGTCTATATCGTTGATTGTACCTCCAACTTTGTCTATATCGCTGACTGTCCCTCCAACTTATTCTATATCGCCGACTGTCCCTCCAACTTTGTCTATATCGCCGACTGTCCCTCCAACTTTGTCTATATCGCCGACTGTCCCTCCAACTTTGTCTATATCGCCGACTGTCCCTCCAACTTTGTCTATATTGCCGACTGTCCCTCCAACTTTGTCTATATCGCTGACTGTCCCTCCAACTTTGTCTATATCGCTGACTGTCCCACCAACTTTGCCTATATCGCTGACTGTCCCTCCAACTTTGTCTATATCGCTGACTGTCACACCAACTTTGCCTATATCGCCGACTGTCCCTCCAACTTTGTCTATATCGCTGCCTGTTCCTCCAACTTTTGTCCATATCGCTGACTGTCCCTCCAACTTTGTCTATATCGCTGACTGTCTTTCCCACTTTGTCTATATCGCTAACTGTCCCTCCATAGTTGTCTTTATCGCTGACTGTCCCTCCAACTGTGTCTATATCGCTGACTGTCCCTCCATAGTTGTCTATATCGCTGACTGTCCCTCCAACTTTGTCTATATCGTTGCCTGTTCCGCCAAATTTGTCTACATTGCTGACTATCCCTCCAACTTTGCCTAAATCGCTGACTGTCCCTCAACTTTGTCTATATCGCTGACTGTTCCTCCAACTTTGTCTATATCGGTGACTGTCCCTCTAACTTTGTCCATATCGCTGACTGTCCTTCTAACTTTGCAACTTTGTCTATATCGCTGACTGTCCTTCCAACTTTGCAACTTTGTCTATATCGCTGACTGTTCCTCCAACTTTGTCTATATCGCTGACTGTCCCTCCAATTTTGTCTATATCGCTGACTGTCACACCAACTTTGTCTATATAGCTGACTGTCCCTCCAACTTTGTCTATATTGCTGACTGTCCCTCCAATTTTGTCTATATCGCCGACTGTCCCTCCAACTTTGTCTATATCGCCGACTGTCCCTCCAACTTTGTCTATATCGCTGACTGTCCCTCCAACTTTGTCTATATCGCTGACTGTCCCTCCAACTTTGTCTATATCGCTGACTGTCCCTCCAACTTTGTCTATATCGCTGACTGTCCCTCCAACTTTGTCTATATCGCTGACTGTCCCTCCAACTTTGTCTATATCGCTGACTGTCCCTCCAACTTTGTCTATATCGCTGCCTGTTCCTCCAACTTTGTCCATATCGCTGACTGTCCCTCCAACTTTGTCTATATCGCTGACTGTCCCTCGAACATTTTCTATATCGCTGCCAAGATATATGTAAGAGTCCGCCTCTTGTAAGAATTCTTATTGAAGTGCAACCTCTTTTTGCACTACGATAAGCAAAAAAATATCCACTCTCATTATAGCACAGGATCGTCTCAGAGCAAGGGCAGACTAAGAGTTGGGCATTTCGGGCACTACCTGAGGGCCCATAGCAGTAGAGGGGTACATGCTTCCTTAACCTCTGTGTTTGGAATCAATAATCAGGGGCCTTTTTCTGCCATGGAGCCCCGATCTCTGTCAACCCGCCCCTGCCACAGAACATTGACTTTCCTCTGAATTGAAACAGAAAAACTGCAATCAGTGGCTTATGATGACGTAATCACTTCACGACCAGCGTGCTACAGGTACAATTAGCATTCATACTCTTCGGCATTTGCTGAGGGAGACTGAACACCTATGAGTTTGCCCGGAGTGCAATGAAGTCGATTCTGATTAACAATAACAATAACAATCACTTCATTGTCTGAGTAGAAAGTTGAAAATACCTAGAATTTGCGACATATTTTGTGACGCGCGTCATAGCGAAGACATAAAGAGAGTAACACATTTACTAAAACAGGAATGATGTTGCTAGTTGGTGAAATGGTTGGTCCACGTCGGCATACCAGATCTAGCCGGATGCTGCAAAAACCTTAACAGTGACCTTGGGAATCTTCATCATTATCAGCAGTAGCATTCATCTTCATCATTCTCCATTACGTTCTTATGGAGCGTGAGTCACCACTGTAGCTGGCCCCCCAGTAGGAATCCTGCATCAAGCAGCACTTGGTTTCTGTGGCAACTTGTTTGACATGCTGAGGTTGCCATCTCCATGCACAACCTTATAGTGGTCGACTTGTACGACATGCCTGCTGGTGCAGTCTTCCTGTTCTTGTTTTGTCTTTTCAGCGACCCCTGGGGGTTTACACTGTGCCCCTCTCGAACCTTGGCCTCCTATTAAAGTATAGGCCCATTACTAAACACATACGGTGGTCACAGTATAAGTATCGTAGTTACGTGAGATAAAGAAAAAACATTTTTAAAAAAACAGGCGTAATATTTGCAACGTTTTTATATTGACGTCACTGTAGAGGGCTTAGTGTCTGACATTCTCTCATGTAGGACGTTGTGATGAACCAAGTGATAAAGGTATTTATGCAGATACGTCTAGCTTGCTTTGTAATCGTATCCTGTAACACACATATCTGCCCATTCCTGTTTGGTAGCGCATGTTGTCAACAGTTTTACCTCGCTAATAATTAATTTTCATATTTTTACCACAGGCCTCAACACAACCATTTGAAAGTTACACCACAGACATCAACACAACCATTTCCAATCTTTACTAGAGATCTCAACACAATCATTTCTGATCTTTACCCCAGACCTCAACACAAGTATTTTCAATCTTCACTATAGACCTCAACACAATCATTTCCTATCTTTACAACATACTTCAATACAACCATTCCCAATCTTCACCACAGACCGCAAGACAACCATGTCAAAATTTTCGCCACAGACCTCAATACAACCATTTCCAAACTTCACCACAGATCCCAATACAACCATTTCCAGACTTCACTACAGGCCTCAATACAACCATTTCCAAACTTCACCACAGATCCCAATACAACCATTTCCAGACTTCACCACAGGCCTCAAAACAACCATTTCCAAACTTCACCACAGATCCCAATACAACCATTTCCAGACTTCACTACAGGCCTCAATACAACCATTTCCAAACTTCACCACAGATCCCAATACAACCATTTCCAGACTTCACCACAGGCCTCAAAACAACCATTTCCAACCTTCACCACAGATACCAATACAACCATATCCATCTTATAGTAGAAAACACGACATTTAGTCCACGCACAAAAACAAGCAAGACGAGCTTCACTACGACAGCAACTACTACCCAGGTACTGTCAACTACAATCACTCTCATCACATACCCCGAACAGATCGTCCCCCCAACACGGACAGACGTTTGGTCCGGGTAGAAGAAATCTCACGTTTTCGAGTATGTGGAAGATCTTAGCTTTCATTTTCTGTGTTTGTTTTCAGTAATCGACGGTCGAAATCGGAGAGACTGGTAAACAAAGGAAGATGGCCCCTTCTATTCTTTGATGTCAGGCGCCTGCTACTTGTCCCTGGGACTCACGGACATACCCGTCTGCAAAATCCTGTTTTGTTTTAAAATGTGTTTTTTTTTTGGTTTTTTTTTTTAAATAAGGAAAACCTGTTGGTAATATTAGTTTCTAAAATTAGATTATGACGTGTGTTAATCTTCGTTGTCGTCGTCTTCATTAATTTTTCAATATCGTTATCGTTATCATCATCAGCACAATCATCAAGATCTAGTTTGTATTTCATTCTACTACCACCACTGCTTCAGCAAAAGCAGATGTTGTTCTTGTCGTTTATTTGTTCCTGCTGCTGTTGTCACACGCATCATCATTATTTCCCTTTCGATCCTTACGGAGCAAGGATCCAACACTGTAGCTGGTTCCTTTACAGGGAGCCTGCATAAAAAGCACGGATGGGCTGTTACTGTGGTGACTTCTGTAGGGACTTCTTCTACATGACGAGGTAGTTACTGTGGTGACTTCTGTAGTGATTTGTTCTACATGACGAGGTTGTTACTGTGGTGACTTCTGTAGGGACTTCTACATGACGAGGCTGTTACTGTGGTGACTTCTGTAGGGACTTCTACATGACGAGGTTGTTACTGTGGTGACTTCTGTAGGGACTTCTACACGACGAGGTTGTTACTGTGGTGACTTCTGTAGGGATTTCTTCTACATGACGAGGTTGTTACTGTGGTGACTTCTGTAGGGACTTCTACATGACGAGGTTGTTACTGTGGTGACTTCTGTAGGGATTTCTTCTACATGACGAGGTTGTTACTGTGGTGACTTCTGTGGTGGTTTGTTCTACATGACGAGGTAGTTACAGTCATGGTACAACCTCATTGTAGCGCCTCGTAAGACACACTGAGGTAGCAGTAATTCTTTTTTTTCTTTGTATCTTCAGAGAATCCTAGGTAGTGACACGAAACTTGATGATGTGCTGCTAAATTTGTTTGATTATGTACAATACTAGCAATAACCCGTCAAACTTTACGGGTTTTTGTGCTGTTTCCGTTCCCGGATGAGCAGATAGAAGTACATTCTTAGAGTGTTTTTGTTTCTTTCCATTATACAGTGTAATCAAACTGTTCACGAACACCGTCATTTGAACGCTTTTCTTTGTTGATTGTAACTATTTTCGGGAGGGTATATATAATGGAAACAATACAATTTTTCAACACGGTTGCATTCCTCAGCTGTGACCAACGTACACACGGCGAGAATTATGTTATTTTAGATTCAATTTAAAAGTTCTGTGATGTCAAAATTTCGTGAGAAAGTGCGTGAATTGTTTTCAAAGAGTGTTCCCTGATAATAAGTGGTTAACAAAAACTTTCAAGTTTTCATGATTTGTACATCGGGTGAGGGCTCATGCACACCAATTTTTACGCACTTTTTCTTTGTCAAGTGCTACTAATTTCGTGAAAGAATAAAAATAAAAAACCAAAGTATTTGTTTTATATAACACCCACGCCGCGCAAGTTGCACACCGTGCGTTGCGCACTTATTTTTCTGGCGCGAGTTACTATTTTGAGTGAGACCGACCGACGTAACATACATCGGTAATTATGTTAGTTGGGACTAGTGTAAAAGCCCGTCATAAGACGAGAATTAAATTAAAAAGCACCAATACCTTACGGCAATTTTACTTATTCAAAAGTATTTTTTTTTAAACCACTGTGCATCACCACAGAACACGAACTACGTAGCAGCAGCGAGGATCCCAATTTGTGTATACGGGATCACACATTATATAAATATGTTTGTGCACACCGTCATTTGCGCACTTCTCTTTGTCGAGTGTTACTATTTTCTGAAGAATACATAACAGGGAAACAATACAATTAATGTATAACTTTCAATCAAAGTTGCATCCCTTAGCGTTAATGACAGAAAAAGCTGGGATTGTATATAGTATATTGATTTTAGGGATCACAACAGCATCACGTAAAATAAATTGCCACAGACACCACCACCACAGGAGCATGTGAATACTTAGTGCAGGCTTGGTTCAAGATGAACCAGCTGCTGTGGTGGCTCAAAAGAAAATGTTGTTGATGATGATACTGTTGCAGCTGCCGTCACTCGAACTACTACTATTACTACAAAGGTAAAGGTAAAGGATCCCGTTACACGACCATTGAGGCATAATGGGGATTTGGTGTTAGGCCCATATTTTCCTAACCATCGGCACACTAGGGGTTCTGTGGTCAGCATCACGCCGGCCGCCTTAACCTTCTCAGAGTTGCTCTGGTGCCCAATTTTTTAGGCTGGGTCGACACCGGTCTAAATATTCCCACCTCAACTTGGGATCGAACCATGGACCACCGAACTAGGAGGCTAGTGCACTAACCACTGCGCTACCGCGGCTCCCAACTATTACTACAGGGTGTTTCAAAATTCTGTACACACACTTTAAACATTTATATTTCATGAACAACATATACAATTTTAATTTTCTTGATCACATGTAAGAGCTAAAAGATGGACAATGTTTTCACTATCAAGAAATGTTATTTTATTATTCAGATACATGAAAAATGACGGGGAATACTCAATCAAGTGTTGAAGAAAGGAATACGATTCTAAAAGAATTGTAGATCAGTTGGTGAGAGATGTCGCTCGTGTATCCATGTTGAGGGTGAGCATTTTGAACATTTAAACTACGTTTATGTTTATGTGAACAAAATTGTCTATCTCTTAGCTTTAAATTGCGATAAAGAAAATTAAAATTGTTTATGTTCTTCGTGGCTGATTGATATGCGGAGAGTTTACCTATCGTTTATTCTGGTCATCGCATTGATTTAAGGAGAGATTAAATCACGCCCACTAACATCTCTTGAACAATCATAGGCAGTTATTTTAATTAACTTGGCCAGTGGGGGGCGTCGCCAGAATCAAACAGATACAGCGACCACGATCAAAGAGACAGACTGAGGGATTTCAGGGGAGACTATCGGCGTTATCAAAGACAGTAGTGGTCCCTGATACGAGACGCAGTTGCTTGCCGCTATTTTCGCGTCCCGGTGTCAATCGCAGAACCGAGCGAACGGGGAAAGCCGAAACGGGCAGCAGCGAACAGAGATACGAAGACCAGGGGGCGGCTTCTTCCCTTGATTTGGCGGTCAGATCCCCAAAAGTTCATGAGATCATATAAGCTGTCAAGTTTATCATGTCCCACTCAACTTACATTCCATTTTAGATAAATAGACCATGATGAATAGACATTTTATCACTCGCTGGCCAGACCTTTACAGAAGCACTAGCTTTATTGAAATCTTGTTATGGATTTTCCCCTGGATTTTATATATATATTTGCAGTGTTTTCTATTCTGTGCAGAGCGGTAATATATATTGTGTAAAGTGATCAGTGGTCTAGTTCAGTCATTCTATTTCAATGGATTTTGTGTTAATTTAAATCTATTAAATTAAACCATCTCAAGAGTTCCAGTTTTAAATATAATGATCTATCTATTATATTATTTCAAAAGATAATAGATGCTTAAATTAACTTTTAAAGTCGCGAAGGAATTTATAATTAATAAATTCAGTTAAGTCCTAGTTTTATAGATGTGTGTTTTTAACCACTAGAATTCGCGCAGTGTTTATTAAATACATAATTAAATACTCGAGTGTATTATAGGCTTAACGCGAAATTTATCACGCTTGATTTTTCGGTATGTTACATGTCTTTTTTCTTTCACACAGAGTGATCGTAACCTGCGGTCCCAGCTAAATAAAGAAAGAAATAAAGAAATCATCCTATAAACTTCCAGTCATATTGAAGAAACATTTCTTTTAAATATAATCTTGTGGCGGTCCTTTTGCGACCTAGCTGTCAGAATTAAATGAAATAAAGCCCACCCAAGAACATTTTAAAGAACAATCATCAAATTACCATTACAAACCTGTAAGATAAACTGGAAGGTAATCATCGCCAGTAGCGATATTATATTTACTGTTTACTGTGAGAGAGTACATATTTTCCTGACTGTGACTGAGCCTAGTTTTTCCTCAATTGGATTTAATAAAACTATCATCACGCATCGAAGGAATTTTACCATAGCGGAAGATTAAAAGAGACCACTTCATTTTCACCCCTGTGCCGAACTGTGTTAGTGCCATCCCATAGAGTCCTTTTTTTATATAATAAAAAAACCAAGAACTCTTAGTCTTCAAGTCTTGCGATAAGTGAGAATATTTGTTACCAGCAAAAACCTTGCAAACATCTGGGGCGGGACACCAAAGGACTAGACAGTTCATATGTCAAGAGAATACTTGCTGGTTTTATATACTTTTATGGATCGTCTGAGGCTGCATTCGGTAAGTGTGTGAGTATATGAGTGTGGATCCTCACTCGTGTGTATGAATGACCTGAAATTTAATCTTTTTCTTTTGTAACCCTGTTGTTAACTTTCTTGCCTAGTAATATAATTTTTCTGTATTCCCTGCATTGTTCCTTTAAGGGGGAGTTGATAATTGGTTAACTCTGTTTAAACCCCCCCTCCTTTCCATTTGCTTAGTAAAGGGAAGAACAGCTGGGAAGAACAGGTTTTTTTCTATCACCTATACCTAACTTTGTAACACCTCTTTCAGAACAATTAACTTCACTGTTAGGTTAACGTACCCGTGTTCCTGATATTATCTATCTCTGGACTGGGTTTATCTTTGTCTAATAAGCGGGAAGGGCTTAGTCGATACCAATCTTCTTCACCCCTCCCAAACTTGTTATTTGCATTTGTGTACTTATGATAATTTATGTAATACCTGATATTTGTTAGTGATTGATGTTTAAGGTGAATAAAATCACATAAACTCATTGAGTACTGTGTTGGAGATACCCAAAGCCCAACATTTCCCCTATTCGTTTTAATATAGTTTGTATCTACGTCGTCTGTGTGTTTGAAAACACCAAATCGGTGTGCGCGCAGAGGTGTGTCTGGAAAACTGGCAAATAATTGTTTGACCAGGAGAGCGGAAGAGAAGATTGAGAGAAACGATTTGTCGTAAATAAGTCTGTCTTTACTCTCCTCCAGCACGCTGTGAAGCAACTATTTAATCTCTACATTTTCTATCACTGAGTTTTCCAACATCATTTCACTCTAAACCGGACCACTATTTCTAAGACTCTTTTCTCTCAAAATAAATTTACGACAATATTTGGCTGGCTCGCCGGGATAATTTTGAGATACATTTGATGCACACATATTTGTGGGCTGGTTCTGGGATCTTGAGCTACATTTGAGGCAATCGCATAGCCGGGTTAAAGATATTTTGAGTCTGATTTAGTCTGGGTCTAACTAGGTAGAGTGTGAATGATTTGTCTTTGTGAATTAGGGAAATGAATAAATAATTACACCCCTAGACAAACGTTCTTTAAGTATTTGGGTTGTCCACACAGCATATTTACAGGTTGTTTTCTCTCCACAGCAGTAGAAAGTACAGATAAACAAAAATATTTGCTATTTTAATTATCCTCTGGCGAAGATAATTATATTTCTTTCTTTATAAGAGTTGCTGGGATTGCGTGATTGTTTTACAGTCACTAAGGTTTTTGAAGTTATAAAGAGTTGAGCTTAGCTAAAGACGGATTGTTCTGATTTTTAAAAATTAAGTTAACAACGTCTCATCTCAATAATTGACTTTAGGGACGGAGTTTGTTGTCAGAGATTTAAAATTTAGGGGAAAATTTTTTTTCCATTTAAATTGTTTTAATATAAATTTTTCTCTACTGTTAGTAAAAGTAGATTCTTTTCCAGTGTAACTTACCATTTAGTGGCATAGTCGCTTGCGTTTCGAGCCTTAATTGCCAGATAATAGCAGCGATAAGTTTGCACAGTACAGGTAGGAGGTAACACAGGTAAATTTATACTTGTGTTTTTTTCTCGTAGCGGTTCAGAGTTCCTCCCTTTCGCGTTGCTTCTTACTAGTTCTCTAGGCATACTTCATCTTATTCTTTAACAATGGCAGAGAGGATAAAGATGAGGTCCATCTTGAGGCTGGAAGCGAAAGAGGCAGGATTAGATGCAGAAGCTGCAAACGCGTTTATTAACCAGGAATTGGAAATATATGACGCGGAGCAACAGAGAGCCGAAGCTGAGAGGAAGGCGGAGCAACAGAGAGCAGAAGCTGAGAGGAAGGAAGAGAAAGAAAGAACAGAGAGGAGAGAAGCCCAGGAGAGGGCAGATAAGAAAGAAGCGGAAGAACGTCTTTTGGAACTGAAGAAAATTGAAGCAGAGATGGAAACTTGCAGAGAGAGAGAGAGAGAGAGAGAGAGAGAGAGAGAGAGAGAGAGAGAGAGAGAGAGACAAGGAAAGACAGCATCAACTGGCGCTTAAGGCTCTAGAGAGTCGGGGCGCCTCTACTTCGACTAACGGAGAGCCGTCTTCGCCCCAGTCTCAATCAATGGACCTCTCCAGTACTCAATCTGCCCAATTAACTGCTATGTCGTTTTCTTTAGAATCTTTTCCTAGCCCTAACGAAAAAATTGACAGCTACCTAGAAAAATTCGAGAGACTCGCGAATCTTTATGGGTTAGAGAGTACCCGCTGGGCGCTTAAATTTTCAATGTCACTGAAAGGCAATGCTTATGACGTGTACACAAAGCTGGGACCGAATCAACATGATTATGACCTGTTGAAGAAGGCCTTACTACAGCAGTTTGAGATGACTGCCCGAAAGTTTCTGCAGTTGTTCAGAAACAGCCGAAAAGAGAGCACGGAAACATTTCCCCAGTTCTCTTCACGTCTCACGGGTTATCTGACAAAGTGCATTGAATTATCTGACCTACCTCTTTCATATGAGGGACTCCTCGAACTTGTTCTTGTGGAGCAGATAAAATCCACTTTGTCGAATGAAACACGTAGATTTTTGGCTGAACAGGGGGCAGTCAGGCTTGAAGACATACTCAATAAAGCCGAACGCTATAGCAGTGTAATGGCCGAACTTCCCAGCACTAAACGTAAACCCACCGATGAGCCATCTCGAAACAGAATCTAGAGCAGGCATCCTATTCTTCCACTTCCTCTCAACATTTTAACCAACGAGATAACAATACCCAGAAACCTCCCCAGGAAAAATCGAAATTCTACAAAACCCGATACCCCCCCAACAACAATTCTGATCAACCCAACAAGCCTACGTGGCAGCGCGGCCACCAAGGTCAAGGAAAAGGGAAGACCCCTACACCAGGAACGTCTGATCAGGGCAAACAAACCGGTGCAAACCGCATTGGATGTTTGCATACAGCCTCGAAAGGTAGAGTCAATGTCAGTGATTCTCAACCTGAGGGGGACCGACCCTCAACTCGAGGAACTGTAATTTTGAACGGTACCTCTACTACTTGTCTTTTTGACACTGGATTAAGTTTTGATTGTATTGTCGCTAGGCACCTAGTCAAACCCGGTCAGGAGACAGAGGAAACCGTCAAACTTAGTGGAGTTTTCAGGAGTGATAAACCCAGGACGCTTCCTATCGCATTGGTAGAAATACACTCTGACTTTGTCAGAGGGGTTATTAAAGCGGCCATTATGGATGATCCTATCTACCCAGTTATCTTGGGATGTAGATATGTGTTCATTGGGAGACCTAAGGAGCCGATTGTGGCAACGGTAACCACAAGAGGGCAAGCTAAGAAGGAGAGGGAGCCTGCGCCAAATTTGTTGCCGAATGAACTGAAGGAGGCGCAACAAAAGGACCCTACTCTGGCGCCCTGCTTTAAAAAAACTGCCCATGGCTAAGGACCCCAGACGTAACGGAGACATCTTTTCTAAGGATGGTGTATTGTATCGTAGAACGGGCAACCCGGACACGGGGAATAACCAGCTCCTAGTACCGACGCAGTACAGAAACCAGATCTTAGAAATGGGGCACTCTCTTCCCTTTAGCGGACATATGGGACAAAACGCCACTATTCAGCGAATAAAAAACCACTATTGGTGGCCAGGAATGAACTCTGACATTGTCAGGTATGTGAAATCCTGCGCCCAGTGCCAACGGGTAGCACCCAAGCACTTGACACCCCCAGTACCTATGGGGCAAATGCCAATAGTAGGGACTCCATTTGAACGGGTTGCTGTCGACATTATTGGTCCCCTGGAAAAGACCAAAAGAAGGAACAGGTTCATCCTGACCTTAGTCGACACTTGCACTATGTGGGCCGAAGCTGTACTGCTACCATGCACTAATTCCAAGCATGTCGCAGAAGCCCTTGTGCAAATTTTTATACGGTTGGGATTCCCTCAACAAGTTTTGACGGACAATGGATCCCAATTCCGTAGCCTGTTAATGGAGGAGATCTGTAAGATCTTGAGGGCCAAACATATCCACACAAGTCCCTACCATCCGGCCGGAAATGGGCTCGTGGAACGTTTTAATGGTACCCTCACCATGATGTTACGTAAGCTGGGTCAGGAGAAACCGGAAGACTGGGACCAATATATATCGGCTGCTTTATTCGCCTACCGAGAGGTACCCCAAGCGTCTACGGGTTTTGCGCCAGCTACACTTTTATTTGGCAGACCTATTAAGGGGCCACTAGAAGCCTTACTTCGGTCCCTGACAGACCAGAAGGCTGACGAGACAGTCGTCTCTGCAAGCAAGTATGTATCTGAGCTTAAGGAAAGGCTAAAGCTAGGATGGGATCTAGCTACTACCAACCTTAAGAAAGCCCGCGCTAAAATTACGAAAAGATACAACAAAGCTGCAAAAGAGAGAGAACTACAACCAGGGGAGAAGTCCTATTGCTACTTCCAACCGGAAGCAATAAACTTCGCATCGGATGGCAAGGACCGTTTACCGTCCTTAAAAAGATCTCACGTACCAACTACAAGATCTCCATCAAAGGAAAGGAGAAGGTCTTCCACATAAATCTACTAAAGAAATATTTGGAAAGACCGGTGCCATCCTCCGAGCATCTCCTGGCTGTCGCCATAGCAACGGAAGACGAGGAAGATGATGATGGTTGCATGGAGTATCCACTGCAACCCACAGAATCCTTTAAAGATGTCAAGTTCGGCGACAATCTCTCACCAGAACAACAAACAGAAACCAGGGCTCTACTAAAACAGTACAGTGCAGTCTTAACGGATGTACCTGGTCGAACAAATCTCATTGAATTTGATATGAAATTAACAAACGAGACCCCTGTTCAAACCAGAGTTTACCCCATCCCGTACGCTAAAGCTGATGCACTTCGCGGAGAAATAGACAAGCTGCGTCAGGCAGGAATTATCAGTGAGTCTACATCTCCTTACAGCTCGAGTGTAGTGCTGTTGCAGAAGCCCAATAAGGAAGTTCGGCTGTGCATTGATTACAGGTTGCTAAACGCTGTAACGGAATTCCAGCCCGAACCTCTCCAAACTGTTTCTGAGTTGTTCACCAAGCTCAGCAAAGCAAAGATCTTCTCCAAGATTGACCTCAGTAAAGGTTATTATCAAATACCAGTCAAGGAGGAAATTAAACCTTTGTTAGCTTTCAGCACTAGTGAAGGACATTACACATTTAACGTGATGCCGTTCGGTTTGCATAACGCACCAGGAGTGTTCACCAGGATGATGAGGAAGCTTCTAGAACCTTTGCAAAGTCCCCATATCCATAATTTCATGGATGACATATTAATTGCATCGGAAACCTATGAAGAACATATTGCTACGGTTGCTATGCTCCTCAGGAGACTACAGGAAACGGGTCTCACAGCCAGACCTAGCAAATGTCTCATCGGGTTTGAACAGTTAGACTTCCTGGGGCACACTATTTCTCACGGATGCAGTTGGCCTATTAAGAAGAACGTGGAGAAAATAGTGGCAGCAAAAAGACCCCGAACGAAGAAAGACGTACTTTCCTTCATATCGCTATGTGCATACTATCAGAAGTACCTCCAGAACTTCAACGGACTGACGGCACCTCTGACTGACCTCACAAAGAAAGGTTGTCCTGATAAGGTCATATGGGATCAAAAGTGCGAACACGCGTATAGCACTTTGAAAGGACAGTTGTCTGCATACCCCATTTTGAGGTTGCCTGACCTCAAGAAACCTTTTGTACTGAGAGTCGACGCGTCAGGTCAGGGCATCGGGTCAACACTGCTTCAAGCCGATGACAGTGACCTGAACATGCTATTTCCAGTTGCCTATGGCAGTCGGAAATTAAATAAAGCGGAACGGAACTACAGCGTAGTTGAAAGGGAATGTCTTGCTCTGATTGACGGTATCAGACGCCATCATGAGTTTCTTTATGGTACATCTTTCACGGTGCAAACAGACCACGCTCCGTTAGCATTTCTTGGTGCCAATAAAGAATTTAACGCAAGGATCATGCGTTGGGCGCTTCTTTTAAGCGTTTATTCTTTCAAAGTGGAATATATTCCGGGAAGACAGAATGTCGGGGCTGATTTCCTGAGTAGAAACTGGACTACAGAGGAAGAGGAGGAAGGTGAAGATACCAATCATCCAAAAGTTACCGATCAGGGCAGCTTCATCGTCATAAATCAAACATGAAAACACGTTTTCACGTCTCAAAAGAGGGGACGATTGTGATGGACGAACTCGGCTGACCCTGAACTTTGTTGTAATTCTTGTAAAAACGGGACTTCTTTCACGTGGATTCATTAGCTATGCAACTGTTCCACACAGAGGGCAAACACGTTTGCTGATTGATATGCGGAAAGTTTACCTATCGTTCATTCTGGTCATCGCATTGATTTAAGGAGAGATTAAATCACGCCCACTAACATCTCTTGAACAATCATAGGCAGTTATTTTAATTAACTTGGCCAGTGGGGGGCGTCGCCAGAATCAAACAGATACAGCGACCACGATCAAAGAGACAGACTGAGGGATTTCAGGGGAGACTATCGGCGTTATCAAAGACAGTAGTGGTCCCTGATACGAGACGCAGTTGCTTGCCGCTATTTTCGCGTCTCGGTGTCAATCGCAGAACCGAGCGAACGGGGAAAGCCGAAACGGGCAGCAGCGAACAGAGATACGAAGACCAGGGGGCGGCTTCTTCCCTTGATTTGGCGGTCAGATCCCCAAAAGTTCATGAGATCAAATAAGCTGTCAAGTTTATCATGTCCCACTCAACTTACATTCCATTTTAGATAAATAGACCATGAAGAATAGACATTTTATCACTCGCTGGCCAGACCTTTACAGAAGCACTAGCTTTATTGAAATCTTGTTATAGATTTTCCCCTGGATTTTATATATATATTTGCAGTGATTTCTATTGTGTGCAAAGCGGTAATATATATTGTGTAAAGTGATCAGTGGTCTAGTTCAGTCATTCTATTTCAATGGATTTTGTGTTAATTTAAATCTATTAAATTAAACCATCTCAAGAGTTCCAGTTTTAAATATAATGATCTATCTATTATATTATTTCAAAAGATAATAGATGCTTAAATTAACTTTTAAAGTCGCGAAGGAATTTATAATTAATAAATTCAGTTAAGTCCTAGTTTTATAGATGTGTTTTTAACCACTAGAATTCGCGCAGTGTTTATTAAATACATAATTAAATACTCGAGTGTATTATAGGCTTAACGGGAAATTTATCGCGCTTGATTTTTCGGTATGTTACATGTCTTTTTTCTTTCACACAGAGTGATCGTAACCTGCGGTCCCAGCTAAATAAAGAAAGAAATAAAGAAATCATCCTATAAACTTCCAGTCATATTGAAGAAACATTTCTTTTAAATATAATCTTGTGGCGGTCCTTGCGTCCTAGCTGTCAGAATTAAATGAAATAAAGCCCACCCAAGAACATTTTAAAGAACAATCATCAAATTACCATTACAAACCTGTAAGATAAACTGGAAGGTAATCATCGCCAGTAGCGATATTATATTTACTGTTTACTGTGAGAGAGTACATATTTTCCTGACTGTGACTGAGCCTAGTTTTTCCTCAATTGGATTTAATAAAACTATCATCACGCATCGAAGGAATTTTACCATAGCGGAAGATTAAAAGAGACCACTTCATTTTCACCCCTGTGCCGAACTGTGTTAGTGCCATCCCATAGACTCCTTTTTTATATATAATAAAAAACACAAGAACTCTTAGTCTTCAAGTCTTGCGATAAGTGAGAATATTTGTTACCAGCAAAAACCTCGCAAACATCTGGGGCGGGACACCGAAGGACTAGACAGTTCATATGTCAAGAGAATACTTGCTGTTTTATATATACTTTTATGGATCGTCTGAGGCTGCATTCGGTAAGTGTGTGAGTATATGAGTGTGGATCCTCACGCGTGTGCATGAATGACAGGAAATTTAATCTTTTTCTTTTGTAACCCTGTTGTTAACTTTCTTGCCTAGTAATATAATTTTTCTGTATTCCCTGCATTGTTCCTTTAAGGGGGAGTTGATAATTGGTTAACTCTGTTTAAAACCCCCCTCCTTTCCATTTGCTTAGTAAAGGGAAGAACAGCTGGGAAGAACAGGTTTTTTTTTTTCTATCACCTATACCTAACTTTGTAACACCTCTTTCAGAGCAATTAACTTCACTGTTAGGTTAACGTACCCGTGTTCCTGATATTATCTATCTCTGGACTGGGTTTATCTTTGTCTAATAAGCGGGAAGGGCTTAGTCGATACCAATCTTCTTCACCCCTCCCAAACTTGTTATTTGCATTTGTGTACTTATGATAATTTATGTAATACCTGATATTTGTTAGTGATTGATGTTTAAAGTGAATAAAATCACATAAACTCATTTAGTTCTGTGTTGGAGATACCCAAAGCCCAACTTTTCCCCTATTCGTTTTAATATAGTTTGTATCTACGTCGTCTGTGTGTTTGAAAACACCAAATCGGTGTGCGCGCAGATGTGTGTCTGGAAAACTGGCAAATAATTGTTTGACCAGGAGAGTGGAAGAGAAGATTGAGAGAAACGATTTGTCGTAAATAAGTCTGTCTTTACTCTCCTCCAGCACGCTGTGAAGCAACTATTTAATCTCTACATTTTCTATCACTGAGCTTTCCATCATCATTTTCCACTCTAAACCGGACCACTATTTCTAAGACTCTTTTCTCTCAAAATAAATTTACGACAATATTTGGCTGGCTCGCCGGGATAATTTTGAGATACATTTGATGCACACATATTTGTGGGCTGGTTCTGGGATCTTGAGCTACATTTGAGGCAATCGCATAGCCGGGTTAAAGATATTTTGAGTCTGATTTAGTCTGGGTCTAACTAGGTAGAGTGTGAATGTTTTGTCTTTGTGAATTAGGGAAATAAATAAATAATTACACCCCTAGACAAACGTTCTTTAAGTATTTGGGTTGTCCACACAGCATATTTACAGGTTGTTTTCTCTCCACAGCAGTAGAAAGTACAGATAAACAAAAATATTTGCTATTTTAATTATCCTCTGGCGGAGATAATTATATTTCTTTCTTTATAAGAGTTGCTGGGATTGCGTGATTGTTTTACAGTCACTAAGGTTTTTGAAGTTAAAAAGAGTTGAGCTTAGCTAAAGACGGATTGTTCTGATTTTTAAAAATTAAGTTAACAACGTCTCATCTCAATAATTGACTTTAGGGACGGAGTTTGTTGTCAGAGATTTAAAATTTAGGGGAAAATTTTTTTTTTCCTTTTAAATTGTTTTAATATAAATTTTTCTCTACTGTTAGTAAAAGTAGATTCTTTTCCAGTGTAACTTACCATTTAGTGGCATAGTCGCTTGCGTTTAGAGCCTTAATTGCCAGATAATAGCAGCGATAAGTTTGCACAGTACAGGTAGGAGGTAACACAGGTAAATTTATACTTGTGTTTTTTTTTCTCGTAGCGGTTCAGAGTTCCTCCCTTTCGCGTTGCTTCTTACTAGTTCTCTAGGCATACTTCATCTTATTCTTTAACAATGGCAGAGAGGATAAAGATGAGGTCCATCTTGAGGCTGGAAGCGAAAGAGGCAGGATTAGATGCAGAAGCTGCAAACGCGTTTATTAACCAGGAATTGGAAATATATGACGCGGAGCAACAGAGAGCCGAAGCTGAGAGGAAGGCGGAGCAACAGAGAGCCGAAGCTGAGAGGAAGGCGGAGCAACAGAGAGCAGAAGCTGAGAGGAAGGCGGAGCAACAGAGAGCAGAAGCTGAGAGGAAGGAAGAGAAAGAAAGAACAGAGAGGAGAGAAGCCCAGGAGAGGGCAGATAAGAAAGAAGCGGAAGAACGTCTTTTGGAACAGAAGAAAATTGAAGCAGAGAGGGAAACGTGCAGAGAGAGAGAGAGAGAGAGAGAGAGAGAGAGAGAGAGAGAGAGAGAGAGAGAGACAAGGAAAGACAGCATCAACTGGCGCTTAAGGCTCTAGAGAGTCGGGGCGCCTCTACTTCGACTAACGGAGAGCCGTCTTCGCCCCAGTCTCAATCAATGGACCTCTCCAGTACTCAATCTGCCCAATTAACTGCTATGTCGTTTTCTTTAGAATCTTTTCCTAGCCCTAACGAAAAAATTGACAGCTACCTAGAAAAATTCGAGAGACTCGCGAATCTTTATGGGTTAGAGAGTACCCGCTGGGCGC
Organism: Oreohelix idahoensis; assembly: GCA_024509875.1. Classification (NCBI taxonomy): domain Eukaryota; kingdom Metazoa; phylum Mollusca; class Gastropoda; order Stylommatophora; family Oreohelicidae; genus Oreohelix; species Oreohelix idahoensis. The sequence goes on from JAMPIV010005530.1 coordinate 21,052, forward strand.
TTAAACTTTCAATGTCACTGAAAGGCAATGCTTATGACGTGTACACAAAGCTGGGACCGAATCAACATGATTATGACCTGTTGAAGAAGGCCTTACTACAGCAGTTTGAGATGACTGCCCGAAAGTTTCTGCAGTTGTTCAGAAACAGCCGAAAAGAGAGCACGGAAACATTTCCCCAGTTCTCTTCACGTCTCACGGGTTATCTGACAAAGTGCATTGAATTATCTGACCTACCTCTTTCATATGAGGGACTCCTCGAACTTGTTCTTGTGGAGCAGATAAAATCCACTTTGTCGAATGAAACACGTAGATTTTTGGCTGAACAGGGGGCAGTCAGGCTTGAAGACATACTCAATAAAGCCGAACGCTATAGCAATGCAATGGCCGAACTTCCCAGCACTAAACGTAAACCCACCGATGAGCCATCTCGAAAACAGAATCTAGAGCAGGCATCCTATTCTTCCACTTCCTCTCAACATTTTAACCAACGAGATAACAATACCCAGAAACCTCCCCAGGAAAAATCGAAATTCTACAAAACCCGATACCCCCCCCCCTAACCCTCCTCCCCCAAACAAGAATTCTGATCAACCCAACAAGCCTACGTGGCAGCGCGGCCACCAAGGTCAAGGAAAAGGGAAGACCCCTACACCAGGAACGTCTGATCAGGGCAAACAAACCGGTGCAAACCGCATTGGATGTTTGCATACAGCCTCGAAAGGTAGAGTCAATGTCAGTGATTCTCAACCTGAGGGGGACCGACCCTCAACTCGAGGAACTGTAATTTTGAACGGTACCTCTACTACTTGTCTTTTTGACACTGGATTAAGTTTTGATTGTATTGTCGCTAGGCACCTAGTCAAACCCGGTCAGGAGACAGAGGAAACCGTCAAACTTAGTGGAGTTTTCAGGAGTGATGCACCCAGGACGCTTCCTATCGCATTGGTAGAAATACACTCTGACTTTGTCAGAGGGGTTATTAAAGCGGCCATTATGGATGATCCTATCTACCCAGTTATCTTGGGATGTAGATATGTGTTCATTGGGAGACCTAAGGAGCCGATTGTGGCAGCGGTAACCACAAGAGGGCAAGCCAAGAAGGAGAGGGAGCCTGCGCCAAATTTGTTGCCGAATGAACTGAAGGAGGCGCAACAAAAGGACCCTACTCTGGCGCCCTGCTTTAAAAAACTGCCCATGGCTAAGGACCCCAGACACAACGGAGACATCTTTTCTAAGGATGGTGTATTGTATCGTAGAACGGGCAACCCGGACACGGGGAATAACCAGCTCCTAGTACCGACGCAGTACAGAAACCAGATCTTAGAAATGGGGCACTCTCTTCCCTTTAGCGGACATATGGGACAAAACGCCACTATTCAGCGAATAAAAAACCACTATTGGTGGCCAGGAATGAACTCTGACATTGTCAGGTATGTGAAATCCTGCGCCCAGTGCCAACGGGTAGCACCCAAGCACTTGACACCCCCAGTACCTATGGGGCAAATGCCAATAGTAGGGACTCCATTTGAACGGGTTGCTGTCGACATTATTGGTCCCCTGGAAAAGACCAAAAGAAGGAACAGGTTCATCCTGACCTTAGTCGACACTTGCACTATGTGGGCCGAAGCTGTACCGCTACCATGCACTAATTCCAAGCATGTCGCAGAAGCCCTTGTGCAAATTTTTACACGGTTGGGATTCCCTCAACAAGTTTTGACGGACAATGGATCCCAATTCCGTAGCCTGTTAATGGAGGAGATCTTTAAGATCTTGAGGGCCAAACATATCCACACAAGTCCCTACCATCCGGCCGGAAATGGGCTCGTGGAACGTTTTAACGGTACCCTCACCATGATGTTACGTAAGCTGGGTCAGAGAGAAACGGAAGACTGGGACCAATATATATCGGCTGCCTTATTCGCCTACCGAGAGGTACCCCAAGCGTCTACGGGTTTTGCGCCAGCTACACTTTTATTTGGCAGACCTATTAAGGGGCCACTAGAAGCCTTACTTCGGTCCCTGACAGACCAGAAGGCTGACGAGACAGTCGTCTCTGCAAGCAAGTATGTATCTGAGCTTAAGGAAAGGCTAAAGCTAGGATGGGATCTAGCTACTACCAACCTTAAGAAAGCCCGCGCTAAAATTACTAAAAGATACAACAAAGCTGCAAAAGAGAGAGAACTACAACCAGGGGAGAAAGTCCTATTGCTACTTCCAACCGGAAGCAATAAACTTCGCATCGGATGGCAAGGACCGTTTACCGTCCTTAAAAAGATCTCACGTACCAACTACAAGATCTCCATCAAAGGAAAGGAGAAGGTCTTCCACATAAATCTGCTAAAGAAATATTTGGAAAGACCGGTGCCATCCTCCGAGCATCTCCTGGCTGTCGCCATAGCAACGGAAGACGAGGAAGATGATGATGGTTGCATGGAGTATCCACTGCAACCCACAGAATCCTTTAAAGATGTCAAGTTCGGCGACAATCTCTCACCAGAACAACAAACAGAAACCAGGGCTCTACTAAAACAGTACAGTGCAGTCTTAACGGATGTACCTGGTCGAACAAATCTCATTGAATTTGATATGAAATTAACAAACGAGACCCCTGTTCAAACCAGAGTTTACCCCATCCCGTACGCTAAAGCTGATGCACTTCGCGGAGAAATAGACAAGCTGCGTCAGGCAGGAATTATCAGTGAGTCTACATCTCCTTACAGCTCGAGTGTAGTGCTGTTGCAGAAGCCCAATAAGGAAGTTCGGCTGTGCATTGATTACAGGTTGCTAAACGCTGTAACGGAATTCCAGCCCGAACCTCTCCAAACTGTTTCTGAGTTGTTCACCAAGCTCAGCAAAGCAAAGATCTTCTCCAAGATTGACCTCAGTAAAGGTTATTATCAAATACCAGTCAAGGAGGAAATTAAACCTTTGTTAGCTTTCAGCACTAGTGAAGGACATTACACATTTAACGTGATGCCGTTCGGTTTGCATAACGCACCAGGAGTGTTCACCAGGATGATGAGGAAGCTTCTAGAACCTTTGCAAAGTCCCCATATCCATAATTTCATGGATGACATATTAATTGCATCGGAAACCTATGAAGAACATATTGCTACGGTTGCTATGCTCCTCAGGAGACTACAGGAAACGGGTCTCACAGCCAGACCTAGCAAATGTCTCATCGGGTTTGAACAGTTAGACTTCCTGGGGCACACTATTTCTCACGGATGCAGTTGGCCTATTAAGAAGAACGTGGAGAAAATAGTGGCAGCAAAAAGACCCCGAACGAAGAAAGACGTACGTTCCTTCATATCGCTATGTGCATACTATCAGAAGTACATCCAGAACTTCAACGGACTGACGGCACCTCTGACTGACCTCACAAAGAAAGGTTGTCCTGATAAGGTCATATGGGATCAAAAGTGCGAACACGCGTATAGCACTTTGAAAGGACAGTTGTCTGCATACCCCATTTTGAGGTTGCCTGACCTCAAGAAACCTTTTGTACTGAGAGTCGACGCGTCAGGTCAGGGCATCGGGTCAACACTGCTTCAAGCCGATGACAGTGACCTGAACATGCTATTTCCAGTTGCCTATGGCAGTCGGAAATTAAATAAAGCGGAACGGAACTACAGCGTAGTTGAAAGGGAATGTCTTGCTCTGATTGACGGTATCAGACGCCATCATGAGTTTCTTTATGGTACATCTTTCACGGTGCAAACAGACCACGCTCCGTTAGCATTTCTTGGTGCCAATAAAGAATTTAACGCAAGGATCATGCGTTGGGCGCTTCTTTTAAGCGTTTATTCTTTCAAAGTGGAATATATTCCGGGAAGACAGAATGTCGGGGCTGATTTCCTGAGTAGAAACTGGACTACAGAGGAAGAGGAGGAAGGTGAAGATACCAATCATCCAAAAGTTACCGATCAGGGCAGCTTCATCGTCATAAATCAAACATGAAAACACGTTTTCACGTCTCAAAAGAGGGGACGATTGTGATGGACGAACTCGGCTGACCCTGAACTTTGTTGTAATTCTTGTAAAAACGGGACTTCTTTCACGTGGATTCATTAGCTATGCAACTGTTTCACACAGAGGGCAAACACGTTTGCTGATTGATATGCGGAAGTTTACCTATCGGTGATTCTGGTCATCGCATTTATTTAAGGAGAGTTTAAATCAGGCCCACTAACATCCCTTGAACAATCAGGGGCATTTATTTTAATTAACTTGGCCAGTGGGGGGGGGCGTCGCCAGAATCAAACAGATACAGCGACCACGATCAAAGAGACAGACTGAGGGATTTCAGGGGAGACTATCGGCGTTATCAAAGACAGTAGTGGTCCCTGATACGAGACGCAGTTGCTTGCCGCTATTTTCGCGTCTCGGTGTCAATCGCAGAACCGAGCGAACGGGGAAAGCCGAAACGGGCAGCAGCGAACAGAGATACGAAGACCAGGGGGCGGCTTCTTCCCTTGATTTGGCGGTCAGATCCCCAAAAGTTCATGAGATCAAATAAGCTGTCAAGTTTATCATGTCCCACTCAACTTACATTCCATTTTAGATAAATAGACCATGAAGAATAGACATTTTATCACTCGCTGGCCAGACCTTTACAGAAGCACTAGCTTTATTGAAATCTTGTTATAGATTTTCCCCTGGGTTTTATATATATATTTGCAGTGATTTCTATTCTGTGCAAAGCGGTAATATATATTGTGTAAAGTGATCAGTGGTCTAGTTCAGTCATTCTATTTCAATGGATTTTGTGTTAATTTAAATCTATTAAATTAAACCATCTCAAGAGTTCCAGTTTTAAATATAATGATCTATCTATTATATTATTTCAAAAGATAATAGATGCTTAAATTAACTTTTAAAGTCGCGAAGGAATTTATAATTAATAAATTCAGTTAAGTCCTAGTTTTATAGATGTGTGTTTTTAACCACTAGAATTCGCGCAGTGTTTATTAAATACATAATTAAATACTCGAGTGTATTATAGGCTTAACGGGAAATTTATCGCGCTTGATTTTTCGGTATGTTACATGTCTTTTTTCTTTCACACAGAGTGATCGTAACCTGCGGTCCCAGCTAAATAAAGAAAGAAATAAAGAAATCATCCTATAAACTTCCAGTCATATTGAAGAAACATTTCTTTTAAATATAATCTTGTGGCGGTCCTTTTGCGACCTAGCTGTCAGAATTAAATGAAATAAAGCCCACCCAAGAACATTTTAAAGAACAATCATCAAATTACCATTACAAACCTGTAAGATAAACTGGAAGGTAATCATCGCCAGTAGCGATATTATATTTACTGTTTACTGTGAGAGAGTACATATTTTCCTGACTGTGACTGAGCCTAGTTTTTCCTCAATTGGATTTAATAAAACTATCATCACGCATCGAAGGAATTTTACCATAGCGGAAGATTAAAAGAGACCACTTCATTTTCACCCCTGTGCCGAACTGTGTTAGTGCCATCCCATAGACTCCTTTTTTTATATAATAAAAAAACCAAGAACTCTTAGTCTTCAAGTCTTGCGATAAGTGAGAATATTTGTTACCAGCAAAAACCTCGCAAACATCTGGGGCGGGACACCGAAGGACTAGACAGTTCATATGTCAAGAGAATACTTGCTGTTTTTATATACTTTTATGGATCGTCTGAGGCTGCATTCGGTAAGTGTGTGAGTATATGAGTGTGGATCCTCACGCGTGTGTATGAATGACAGGAAATTTAATCTTTTTCTTTTGTAACCCTGTTGTTAACTTTCTTGCCTAGTAATATAATTTTTCTGTATTCCCTGCATTGTTCCTTTAAGGGGGAGTTGATAATTGGTTAACTCTGTTTTAAACCCCCCTCCTTTCCATTTGCTTAGTAAAGGGAAGAACAGCTGGGAAGAACAGGTTTTTTTTCTATCACCTATACCTAACTTTGTAACACCTCTTTCAGAGCAATTATCTTCACTGTTAGGTTAACGTACCCGTGTTCCTGATATTATCTATCTCTGGACTGGGTTTATCTTTGTCTAATAAGCGGGAAGGGCTTAGTCGATACCAATCTTCTTCACCCCTCCCAAACTTGTTATTTGCATTTGTGTACTTATGATAATTTATGTAATACCTGATATTTGTTAGTGATTGATGTTTAAGTGAATAAAATCACATAAACTCATTTAGTTCTGTGTTGGAGATACCCAAAGCCCAACTTTTCCCCTATTCGTTTAATATAGTTTGTATCTACGTCGTCTGTGTGTTTGAAAACACCAAATCGGTGTGCGCGCAGATGTGTGTCTGGAAAACTGGCAAATAATTGTTTGACCAGGAGAGTGGAAGAGAAGATTGAGAGAAACGATTTGTCGTAAATAAGTCTGTCTTTACTCTCCTCCAGCACGCTGTGAAGCAACTATTTAATCTCTACATTTTCTATCACTGAGCTTTCCATCATCATTTTCCACTCTAAACCGGACCACTATTTCTAAGACTCTTTTTCTCTCAAAATAAATTTACGACAATATTTGGCTGGCTCGCCGGGATAATTTTGAGATACATTTGATGCACACATATTTGTGGGCTGGTTCTGGGATCTTGAGCTACATTTGAGGCAATCGCATAGCCGGGTTAAAGATATTTTGAGTCTGATTTAGTCTGGGTCTAACTAGGTAGAGTGTGAATGATTTGTCTTTGTGAATTAGGGAAATGAATAAATAATTACACCCCTAGACAAACGTTCTTTAAGTATTTGGGTTGTCCACACAGCATATTTACAGGTTGTTTTCTCTCCACAGCAGTAGAAAGTACAGATAAACAAAAATATTTGCTATTTTAATTATCCTCTGGCGGAGATAATTATATTTCTTTCTTTATAAGAGTTGCTGGGATTGCGTGATTGTTTTACAGTCACTAAGGTTTTTGAAGTTAAAAAGAGTTGAGCTTAGCTAAAGACGGATTGTTCTGATTTTTAAAAATTAAGTTAACAACGTCTCATCTCAATAATTGACTTTAGGGACGGAGTTTGTTGTCAGAGATTTAAAATTTAGGGGAAAATTTTTTTTTTTCCTTTTAAATTGTTTTAATATAAATTTTTCTCTACTGTTAGTAAAAGTAGATTCTTTTCCAGTGTAACTTACCATTTAGTGGCATAGTCGCTTGCGTTTAGAGCCTTAATTGCCAGATAATAGCAGCGATAAGTTTGCACAGTACAGGTAGGAGGTAACACAGGTAAATTTATACTTGTGTTTTTTTTCTCGTAGCGGTTCAGAGTTCCTCCCTTTCGCGTTGCTTCTTACTAGTTCTCTAGGCATACTTCATCTTATTCTTTAACAATGGCAGAGAGGATAAAGATGAGGTCCATCTTGAGGCTGGAAGCGAAAGAGGCAGGATTAGATGCAGAAGCTGCAAACGCGTTTATTAACCAGGAATTGGAAATATATGACGCGGAGCAACAGAGAGCCGAAGCTGAGAGGAAGGCGGAGCAACAGAGAGCCGAAGCTGAGAGGAAGGCGGAGCAACAGAGAGCAGAAGCTGAGAGGAAGGCGGAGCAACAGAGAGCAGAAGCTGAGAGGAAGGAAGAGAAAGAAAGAACAGAGAGGAGAGAAGCCCAGGAGAGGGCAGATAAGAAAGAAGCGGAAGAACGTCTTTTGGAACAGAAGAAAATTGAAGCAGAGATGGAAACTCGCAGAGAGAGAGAGAGAGAGAGAGAGAGAGAGACAAGGAAAGACAGCATCAACTGGCGCTTAAGGCTCTAGAGAGTCGGGGCGCCTCTACTTCGACTAACGGAGAGCCGTCTTCGCCCCAGTCTCAATCAATGGACCTCTCCAGTACTCAATCTGCCCAATTAACTGCTATGTCGTTTTCTTTAGAATCTTTTCCTAGCCCTAACGAAAAAATTGACAGCTACCTAGAAAAATTCGAGAGACTCGCGAATCTTTATGGGTTAGAGAGTACCCGCTGGGCGCTTAAATTTTCAATGTCACTGAAAGGCAATGCTTATGACGTGTACACAAAGCTGGGACCGAATCAACATGATTATGACCTGTTGAAGAAGGCCTTACTACAGCAGTTTGAGATGACTGCCCGAAAGTTTCTGCAGTTGTTCAGAAACAGCCGAAAAGAGAGCACGGAAACATTTCCCCAGTTCTCTTCACGTCTCACGGGTTATCTGACAAAGTGCATTGAATTATCTGACCTACCTCTTTCATATGAGGGACTCCTCGAACTTGTTCTTGTGGAGCAGATAAAATCCACTTTGTCGAATGAAACACGTAGATTTTTGGCGGAACAGGGGGCAGTCAGGCTTGAAGACATACTCAATAAAGCCGAACGCTATAGCAATGCAATGGCCGAACTTCCCAGCACTAAACGTAAACCCACCGATGAGCCATCTCGAAAACAGAATCTAGAGCAGGCATCCTATTCTTCCACTTCCTCTCAACATTTTAACCAACGAGATAACAATACCCAGAAACCTCCCCAGGAAAAATCGAAATTCTACAAAACCCGCCCCCCCCCCCCCCCCCCCAACAACAATTCTGATCAACCCAACAAGCCTACGTGGCAGCGCGGCCACCAAGGTCAAGGAAAAGGGAAGACCCCTACACCAGGAACGTCTGATCAGGGCAAACAAACCGGTGCAAACCGCATTGGATGTTTGCATACAGCCTCGAAAGGTAGAGTCAATGTCAGTGATTCTCAACCTGAGGGGGACCGACCCTCAACTCGAGGAACTGTAATTTTGAACGGTACCTCTACTACTTGTCTTTTTGACACTGGATTAAGTTTTGATTGTATTGTCGCTAGGCACCTAGTCAAACCCGGTCAGGAGACAGAGGAAACCGTCAAACTTAGTGGAGTTTTCAGGAGTGATGCACCCAGGACGCTTCCTATCGCATTGGTAGAAATACACTCTGACTTTGTCAGAGGGGTTATTAAAGCGGCCATTATGGATGATCCTATCTACCCAGTTATCTTGGGATGTAGATATGTGTTCATTGGGAGACCTAAGGAGCCGATTGTGGCAGCGGTAACCACAAGAGGGCAAGCCAAGAAGGAGAGGGAGCCTGCGCCAAATTTGTTGCCGAATGAACTGAAGGAGGCGCAACAAAAGGACCCTACTCTGGCGCCCTGCTTTAAAAAAACTGCCCATGGCTAAGGACCCCAGACACAACGGAGACATCTTTTCTAAGGATGGTGTATTGTATCGTAGAACGGGCAACCCGGACACGGGGAATAACCAGCTCCTAGTACCGACGCAGTACAGAAACCAGATCTTAGAAATGGGGCACTCTCTTCCCTTTAGCGGACATATGGGACAAAACGCCACTATTCAGCGAATAAAAAACCACTATTGGTGGCCAGGAATGAACTCTGACATTGTCAGGTATGTGAAATCCTGCGCCCAGTGCCAACGGGTAGCACCCAAGCACTTGACACCCCCAGTACCTATGGGGCAAATGCCAATAGTAGGGACTCCATTTGAACGGGTTGCTGTCGACATTATTGGTCCCCTGGAAAAGACCAAAAGAAGGAACAGGTTCATCCTGACCTTAGTCGACACTTGCACTATGTGGGCCGAAGCTGTACTGCTACCATGCACTAATTCCAAGCATGTCGCAGAAGCCCTTGTGCAAATTTTTACACGGTTGGGATTCCCTCAACAAGTTTTGACGGACAATGGATCCCAATTCCGTAGCCTGTTAATGGAGGAGATCTTTAAGATCTTGAGGGCCAAACATATCCACACAAGTCCCTACCATCCGGCCGGAAATGGGCTCGTGGAACGTTTTAACGGTACCCTCACCATGATGTTACGTAAGCTGGGTCAGGAGAAACCGGAAGACTGGGACCAATATATATCGGCTGCCTTATTCGCCTACCGAGAGGTACCCCAAGCGTCTACGGGTTTTGCGCCAGCTACACTTTTATTTGGCAGACCTATTAAGGGACCACTAGAAGCCTTACTTCGGTCCCTGACAGACCAGAAGGCTGACGAGACAGTCGTCTCTGCAAGCAAGTATGTATCTGAGCTTAAGGAAAGGCTAAAGCTAGGATGGGATCTAGCTACTACCAACCTTAAGAAAGCCCGCGCTAAAATTACGAAAAGATACAACAAAGCTGCAAAAGAGAGAGAACTACAACCAGGGGAGAAAGTCCTATTGCTACTTCCAACCGGAAGCAATAAACTTCGCATCGGATGGCAAGGACCGTTTACCGTCCTTAAAAAGATCTCACGTACCAACTACAAGATCTCCATCAAAGGAAAGGAGAAGGTCTTCCACATAAATCTACTAAAGAAATATTTGGAAAGACCGGTGCCATCCTCCGAGCATCTCCTGGCTGTCGCCATAGCAACGGAAGACGAGGAAGATGATGATGGTTGCATGGAGTATCCACTGCAACCCACAGAATCCTTTAAAGATGTCAAGTTCGGCGACAATCTCTCACCAGAACAACAAACAGAAACCAGGGCTCTACTAAAACAGTACAGTGCAGTCTTAACGGATGTACCTGGTCGAACAAATCTCATTGAATTTGATATGAAATTAACAAACGAGACCCCTGTTCAAACCAGAGTTTACCCCATCCCGTACGCTAAAGCTGATGCACTTCGCGGAGAAATAGACAAGCTGCGTCAGGCAGGAATTATCAGTGAGTCTACATCTCCTTACAGCTCGAGTGTAGTGCTGTTGCAGAAGCCCAATAAGGAAGTTCGGCTGTGCATTGATTACAGGTTGCTAAACGCTGTAACGGAATTCCAGCTCGAACCTCTCCAAACTGTTTCTGAGTTGTTCACCAAGCTCAGCAAAGCAAAGATCTTCTCCAAGATTGACCTCAGTAAAGGTTATTATCAAATACCAGTCAAGGAGGAAATTAAACCTTTGTTAGCTTTCAGCACTAGTGAAGGACATTACACATTTAACGTGATGCCGTTCGGTTTGCATAACGCACCAGGAGTGTTCACCAGGATGATGAGGAAGCTTCTAGAACCTTTGCAAAGTCCCCATATCCATAATTTCATGGATGACATATTAATTGCATCGGAAACCTATGAAGAACATATTGCTACGGTTGCTATGCTCCTCAGGAGACTACAGGAAACGGGTCTCACAGCCAGACCTAGCAAATGTCTCATCGGGTTTGAACAGTTAGACTTCCTGGGGCACACTATTTCTCTCGGATGCAGTTGGCCTATTAAGAAGAACGTGGAGAAAATAGTGGCAGCAAAAAGACCCCGAACGAAGAAAGACGTACTTTCCTTCATATCGCTATGTGCATACTATCAGAAGTACATCCAGAACTTCAACGGACTGACGGCACCTCTGACTGACCTCACAAAGAAAGGTTGTCCTGATAAGGTCATATGGGATCAAAAGTGCGAACACGCGTATAGCACTTTGAAAGGACAGTTGTCTGCATACCCCATTTTGAGGTTGCCTGACCTCAAGAAACCTTTTGTACTGAGAGTCGACGCGTCAGGTCAGGGCATCGGGTCAACACTGCTTCAAGCCGATGACAGTGACCTGAACATGCTATTTCCAGTTGCCTATGGCAGTCGGAAATTAAATAAAGCGGAACGGAACTACAGCGTAGTTGAAAGGGAATGTCTTGCTCTGATTGACGGTATCAGACGCCATCATGAGTTTCTTTATGGTACATCTTTCACGGTGCAAACAGACCACGCTCCTTTAGCATTTCTTGGTGCCAATAAAGAATTTAACGCAAGGATCATGCGTTGGGCGCTTCTTTTAAGCGTTTATTCTTTCAAAGTGGAATATATTCCGGGAAGACAGAATGTCGGGGCTGATTTCCTGAGTAGAAACTGGACTACAGAGGAAGAGGAGGAAGGTGAAGATACCAATCATCCAAAAGTTACCGATCAGGGCAGCTTCATCGTCATAAATCAAACATGAAAACACGTTTTCACGTCTCAAAAGAGGGGACGATTGTGATGGACGAACTCGGCTGACCCTGAACTTTGTTGTAATTCTTGTAAAACGGGACTTCTTTCACGTGGATTCATTAGCTATGCAACTGTTCCACACAGAGGGCAAACACGTTTGCTGATTGATATGCGGAGAGTTTACCTATCGTTTATTCTGGTCATCGCATTGATTTAAGGAGAGATTAAATCACGCCCACTAACATCTCTTGAACAATCATAGGCAGTTATTTTAATTAACTTGGCCAGTGGGGGGCGTCGCCAGAATCAAACAGATACAGCGACCACGATCAAAGAGACAGACTGAGGGATTTCAGGGGAGACTATCGGCGTTATCAAAGACAGTAGTGGTCCCTGATACGAGACGCAGTTGCTTGCCGCTATTTTCGCGTCTCGGTGTCAATCGCAGAACCGAGCGAACGGGGAAAGCCGAAACGGGCAGCAGCGAACAGAGATACGAAGACCAGGGGGCGGCTTCTTCCCTTGATTTGGCGGTCAGATCCCCAAAAGTTCATGAGATCAAATAAGCTGTCAAGTTTATCATGTCCCACTCAACTTACATTCCATTTTAGATAAATAGACCATGAAGAATAGACATTTTATCACTCGCTGGCCAGACCTTTACAGAAGCACTAGCTTTATTGAAATCTTGTTATAGATTTTCCCCTGGATTATATATATATATTTGCAGTGATTTCTATTCTGTGCAAAGCGGTAATATATATTGTGTAAAGTGATCAGTGGTCTAGTTCAGTCATTCTATTTCAATGGATTTTGTGTTAATTTAAATCTATTAAATTAAACCATCTCAAGAGTTCCAGTTTTAAATATAATGATCTATCTATTATATTATTTCAAAAGATAATAGATGCTTAAATTAACTTTTAAAGTCGCGAAGGAATTTATAATTAATAAATTCAGTTAAGTCCTAGTTTTATAGATGTGTGTTTTTTAACCACTAGAATTCGCGCAGTGTTTATTAAATACATAATTAAATACTCGAGTGTATTATAGGCTTAACGGGAAATTTATCGCGCTTGATTTTTCGGTATGTTACATGTCTTTTTTTCTTTCACACAGAGTGATCGTAACCTGCGGTCCCAGCTAAATAAAGAAAGAAATAAAGAAATCATCCTATAAACTTCCAGTCATATTGAAGAAACATTTCTTTTAAATATAATCTTGTGGCGGTCCTTTTGCGACCTAGCTGTCAGAATTAAATGAATAAAGCCCACCCAAGAACATTTTAAAGAACAATCATCAAATTACCATTACAAACCTGTAAGATAAACTGGAAGGTAATCATCGCCAGTAGCGATATTATATTTACTGTTTACTGTGAGAGAGTACATATTTTCCTGACTGTGACTGAGCCTAGTTTTTCCTCAATTGGATTTAATAAAACTATCATCACGCATCGAAGGAATTTTACCATAGCGGAAGATTAAAAGAGACCACTTCATTTTCACCCCTGTGCCGAACTGTGTTAGTGCCATCCCATAGACTCCTTTTTTTATATAATAAAAAAAACCAAGAACTCTTAGTCTTCAAGTCTTGCGATAAGTGAGAATATTTGTTACCAGCAAAAACCTTGCAAACATCTGGGGCGGGACACCGAAGGACTAGACAGTTCATATGTCAAGAGAATACTTGCTGGTTTTATATACTTTTATGGATCGTCTGAGGCTGCATTCGGTAAGTGTGTGAGTATATGAGTGTGGATCCTCACGCGTGTGTATGAATGACCTGAAATTTAATCTTTTTCTTTTGTAACCCTGTTGTTAACTTTCTTGCCTAGTAATATAATTTTTCTGTATTCCCTGCATTGTTCCTTTAAGGGGGAGTTGATACTTGGTTAACTCTGTTTAAACCCCCCTCCTTTCCATTTGCTTAGTAAAGGGAAGAACAGCTGGGAAGAACAGGTTTTTTTCTATCACCTATACCTAACTTTGTAACACCTCTTTCAGAACAATTAACTTCACTGTTAGGTTAACGTACCCGTGTTCCTGATATTATCTATCTCTGGACTGGGTTTATCTTTGTCTAATAAGCGGGAAGGGCTTAGTCGATACCAATCTTCTTCACCCCTCCCAAACTTGTTATTTGCATTTGTGTACTTATGATAATTTATGTAATACCTGATATTTGTTAGTGATTGATGTTTAAGGTGAATAAAATCACATATACTCATTGAGTACTGTGTTGGAGATACCCAAAGCCCAACATTTCCCCTATTCGTTTTAATATAGTTTGTATCTACGTCGTCTGTGTGTTTGAAAACACCAAATCGGTGTGCGCGCAGAGGTGTGTCTGGAAAACTGGCAAATAATTGTTTGACCAGGAGAGCGGAAGAGAAGATTGAGGGAAACGATTTGTCGTAAATAAGTCTGTCTTTACTCTCCTCCAGCACGCTGTGAAGCAACTATTTAATCTCTACATTTTCTATCACTGAGTTTTCCAACATCATTTCACTCTAAACCGGACCACTATTTCTAAGACTCTTTTCTCTCAAAATAAATTTACGACATTGCTATGGTTTCGCTTATTGTGATATCACAATGCAAGCCATAATTTCGTGAAAGCAAGGATATCAACCAACATAAATGTAAATAAATGGACACTGACAAAACATCTTACTATCTAGATTTCGCCGATGACCTGGCTCTTCTGTCACATAACCATAACCAAGTGTTAGGTAAAAGTAAAGGATACCGTTACACGCCTATTGAGGCATATTGGGAATATGGTGTTAGGCCCATATTTTCTTGACCTTCGGCACACTAGAGGTGATGTGGTCAGCATCACGCCGGCCGCCTTAACTTTCCCAGAGTTGCTCTGTTACGCAATTCATGAGGCTGGGTAGACCCCGGAGCCGTTTGCGGTCTAAAAATATCCCACCTCAACTGGGGATCGAACCATGGACCACCGAGCTAGGAAGCCAGTGCACTAACCATTGCGCTACCGCGGCTCCATAACCAAGGGTTAGACAAGGTGAAAATATTTACAGCTTGTGGGTCTCAAAATCCAAACGGGGAAGACAAAGGTTATGAGAAAACAATATAGGAAACTATAACAAGACTGTACGTGAAGAAACATGCCTAGCAAACATGAACGTATACTCAATGAATGAATGAATAACTAGAACGCTAAACAGTTTGAAAATTATATGATTTAGTAACCCCCTTCAGTCATAACTGACTATGGCAATTCGCCCCTGAGGTGAGAGTCCTCAGTAGTATTATTTTTCCTTGTGTACCTTTAGGCGTGATCTTTTGTTTTCTACTTGTTGTGAAAGCTTCCTTTCGTCCAATCTGACGTGGCACCTTAGGAAGCTTTGCCACTTGGTGCGATCAGCAGTTTCATCCTCCCAGGTTGCTGGATTTATGTCCAGTGATTTTACGTCTCTCTTGAACACATCTTTGAACCTTAACTGCGGTCGCCCGAATGTTCTTTTGCCATCTGCCAGTTGTCAGAAAATATCCTTGGGATGTGACAATCTTCCATGCCACTGAATGGCCAAGTCAGCGTAGTTTGCGCTAAGCCAGCACGTGACAGCACCTCGACTTTTGTCACTTTGTCCTGTTAAGAAATGTCCGCCCGTTCGTTTATTTCAGTGTATTAAAAGAGTTTGTCTGCAATTGATATATGTATACTGTCACTCTGCCAAGATGTGTCTATATGAATGTTAGATCACTTGTATACAACAAAAGTGTCACGCGAATGTTTTATTCGTGGGTATGCAAAAACCGCACTGTATCGTCCCTGTATTATTTATGCAGTGTTCTCTCACAAGGGATAACGAATTAGTAATATCACAGATAGGCCCAACAGCTCACAGCTAACTAGGTATGAAGCCAATGCTGGTCCGGTAAAATAAACAACAGAGTTTATTGAAAACTGATGATCAATGAGAAATGATGAGCCGTCATTAGGTAATGTCGTTCCGTCTATTAGTAACATATTATTATACCCCTTGACGGTAGTACATTGTTGCTTCTCACTCACAATCCATCTATACACATCTATGTATTGAATATATCCGTGCAATTCCCACGTAACTTCTTTTTAAATTCATTTAACTTCATTAGTATGAATTCCTCAAAGTCAGTACACACTATCGACAAAGCAAGGTCTGTTAGGAACTCCGATTTTTACGGTGTATAGACCTGCCCGTCTATAAATGTGTATACATCAAATTATACCTTAAGAATAGTACTCATCCTGTCGTGTATTACTATTCATGATATGAATCAATATACCCTTTTTCACGGGTTTTCCAGCCCACCAGCAAAACAAGGCTGTTCCCGTCTTGTTTATTTCTTGGGGTCCATTTTGTTCTCTACGTCATGGTTTCAACCCACAAAACTCCTACGTCATCCTTTTTTTACTGCGTGCATGAATAATGCACCCAAGTGTACTATTCACACATCTTCAAATATTTTCACCAAACTCAACTCAGCGCTCTTTGATGCGCAACAACAAAATGTTGTAAAAAACCATACGCAACAGTCCTTCCACGAAATTCCAAGGATGTGATGTAGTCGCGGTAGATGGAAGATATTGAGAATTCTTTCTTGCTTATCATTGGTTGTCCATGTCTCGCTGCCATGCGGAAGAGTGCTGGTGACGCAGGCATTATATACATTATATACCACAGCTTTTGAGTTTGTGAGTTTGGATTTTCCCTAAACACATGTTGTGAGGCAGGAAAAGATAACTGCAGTTTTGCCAAAGCGGCTGTCAAGTACTATATCCACGTGCTTGTGTGTTTAATGGATAATGCGCCTGTAGTGTTGGATTACACAATTCTAGAGGAGTTCAGCGTTATAATTTCAGAAAAATTATTTTCAAGCACTTATTATTCAAACATTATTTCCCGAGTCCCCTTATTTCGTGAAGCACAGTTCGTGAACACGAACAACATGCCAAGCCCTTCAGTCCTGTGTCATTCATTCAAGGTCTTACCAGGCGCCTGCTACTTGTCCCTGGGACTCACGGACATACCCATCTTCTTCATCTCTTTCATGTCTGTTTTGAGTTCTTTTCCCCATGTGTGTATTTTATTATTTATTTATTTATTTATTGGGATCTCCCTCTATTTTTCTGTACCAAGAGATTCCAGAATAGACACTACCTTGTAATACAGTCTAAGGGAAAAAGGTAAAGGTAATCCCATAGCAGATACTACCGTAGAAGAGTGAAATGTTAGAGATTTCACTATACTAGGTCCATTACTAGCTTCTTAATGTGCGACTTAGCTCACGTCTGCGTATTCTCCTCACCTCTTGCCCCAATGATTCTTGTCTAGTTCTTTCCATCGGTTCCACATTAGTAATCGTGTCATACCATTTCAATCTCAACAATAATATGGACACGACACAGCCATAAATACACCCAATTCTGTTTTCTTTAAATAATTGCTCATAAAATAATAAAGGCACATCTAAGAAATATCGCTGTCTTGTCTTAAGTATAAACGTGATCCACATATTCACGTCAGTAGGTCTGGGAGCGCCTTGTAGGGCTTTCTAAGGTCTTGACCGGACTCTTTGAAGTGTAATCCATTAATCCTGTTAGACGATTCGAGTAAAGGTGTCAGCTTTAAAGTTAATTTACTTTTGTCTTAATGATCGTGATGTAAGGTGACATCAAAAGGCGACAGGGACCTTGAAATAAGGTTTAATTCACCTTTGAATTTTTTTTTTAAACCCTTCAAAATCGTACTACTGCGGGCCAGAAACTTAAAAGGTAACAATGCCTATTTCTGAACTCTGATGAAATAAAGATTTTCTAAGTTTTTTATTTTTTATTTTTTTATTCATTCAAAGCAAAAACAAGATAGTGTGCAAGTGAGAATAAAAAGAGTGTAAAGATATGGAAGTAGGGAAAGTTTGAAACGATTAAGAAACACGTTCAAAAATTATGGATACTGTCACATTATATCTTATGTATCTTTGCGCACCTGAGCTTTAATGTAAGTGTGCATAAAATATTGTATATCAGCTGAACTGCATAAGAATGATCATACGTTCAGAAATTGTGCAAATGGGTGCAGAGAGATGAGTGAACAGGAGGCCGGACAGAGAAAGATGTCGGTTAGCCGGCTATAGAAGCCGTATTATATTTGGTCGTGCGCTCTTTATTGTTGCTAGGTTTTGTGCAGTATTGTTTTATATTCTAATGGTAGTAGGACTTGCTGAGCCAGCTTAATGGTTATTGCTGTTGTTATTGAGTTCGTATGTGTAGCATTCTCATTATTAAAAAGGAGATTATCAGCACGCCTTTGTGTCACGCTTTGTGTACGGCGTCTACATTCGCAGTTCGATACGAGCCAAGTCTAGAGGATGATGTCATGAAGGTGTAGTGATTATACTGTGGCATATTTTGGAGGCTGTGGTCCTCTATACAGTTGAATGTTAGCGTTACACGTTGTTATTGACTGGTAGTATCTGGATCATTATCGGTCTTGTTTCGTGCACTCGCATAGCAAGTTTACATTTCTAGCGGCTTTTGTTGATGATTTAGTAGCATCATATTATATGTACAGGAAGTTTTTCTGATGATGGCATGTTGTAATGGGTTTGCACGTGGCGAAAACAAGCTATAATTTCCTAAATTCACTCACTGAACAGTTTGACTACTATGAAACCACGGTTTTGCGAGTTCCTGTCTGGCTTGGACGACGACAACGGCGTCTTATTTTTGGATTAGTTTGAGTTTGTCGATGGTTTGTAGAGCTAATTGTGGGTTTGTTGCAATTGTGTTGGGAAATATTACCATTTCGTTCCATCCAGGCGAAGATGTACTAGTTTGCCGATAGTTGCAGTCGTCTGCTGATATTTTGGTTGTTCGGTTCTCGTTCTCCATTGTAGGCCTACCTGCTGAGAGTACGAAGACGTTGCCTACTTTGATATTTGGGCAAGCAGACTATGTGGAAACTACACGTGTGTACCTGCCAGTACACATCTTTCAGTTTGCCTCTACCGTGAATACGTTGACTTGCCTGTTTTGACGGCATTGCATCCTCTGCTTTGCACTAGTGGTCCAACAGTGGCCAAAACTCAAGAGTATCTAATATAGGCTTTAAAGTTGTCTACCTTCGCACAAGATTACGCTTGGCAGATATGTAGATAGAAGGTTAATGACGCTTCTACCACAAGATATTAAGATACGCGAAAACAATGCTGCGTTTGGCTCAGCACGTTAATTCTAGAATCTGCCGACAACTTTTGTGAAGGATTAAGCAATGGTTTATGTTAACTCGTTTAAGCCCCCTCCCACCTCTGATTAACTCAGGGGAATTCTTATTATTCTGGTATATCCCAGTTTTGAGTGTGTGTAATAAATTGACTGTGACAAACATGCAGTAACTTTAAAATGATTAAATCGAAGTTAAATTTGTAAAATTACAAATAACAAAATTTTAAAATCACTTAAGTTTTAACAGTTTGAAAATAATTTGAATAGTTATGGATCACGAAAAGTTATCTTCACGGTCATGAAATGAGGTAAATTGTTATAAGAAGTTCAAGGGCAGCATATATTGAACTTAGCTGCCAATGACGATTCTGCTCCTTCTGATGGGTTGGTTCTTTTTACACTGCTCACACTCGGGCTGGTCAAGGTTGTCGGGTGTAGCTCGTTTTCCAGAAATGTCAGGGAGAGTATACAAAGTTGGTCCTTCGTCTTAAAGCTCAGGTCTCTGTTCCCTTATTGTTCCAGAGATAGTATTTTCTGTTGGTACCACCAATAACTGTGGTAAAGAATAGAAACGAAACGCTCTTCTGAGTATTGCGTTTCTTGACACATACGTATGTGTCCCCTTTCTTCTATTCTACCATCCCGTTTATCTCAGAATTTACCCTCGGTGAGAATTAAATTTAATCACTCGGGATAAAACTTTCTTTTACATTTAAATTGAATAGCTTTCGCTTTACATTACATTTAAATGAAAAGGTTAATAGGACAGATAAAATATGTTTACATTTACATTTCCGCTGATTCAAAAGTGTTCACAATATAATATGAATATGTTTTCCTTTATGTTTACTGATTTGAAAAGTTTGAAACTTCTATTACTTTTAAAGTGCATATACACTGACATCGACATTTACACTGGTTTGAAACTGTAAGTATTATAATTAGAATGTACAGCATTTCTTCATCTTTTCCTCCCTGCTCCATATGGAACATGAGATTACTTTATGCTTTTAGTTCTCTTTACGAAACTAGCAATAAAGCAATCAGCGGCCCGCGCAGTGGTGGTTCATGAATCATCTTTCTATATGCTGAGGTTGTCAGCCTCAAATGACTGGGACATCCACTAGCGATTTTCACATATTGAAATTCACATGGCCATATGCATATAAATGTTAGTTCACATGTTAGTAATAAAATATAGAATGTAAAATCACAACTTACGCCAATCCTGGCTCACAAGCTTTTTTCTCAGATGAATAAAAGGCACTGGCAGTTGCCTTATTACACGTGTACTTGGGGTCGTTATATTGAACTTTAATTCCCTTTTTTCTGATTCCTTATGTTTCCTTCAGTTTCCTTAGACAGCGGCTTTCCTTATTAAAATGATAGAGATTTCCTGGGCTGAATTGTAAGTCCTAATGAATACTCCAATAAAAGGTGTCCGGTCTGATAAATGGAAATTCTGAACTCTAACTGGTACGTCTGGTGTCTTTGGCAAGCGTGAATCTCACAGTGAAAAACCACTGAAATGTGTCAGGTTATATTCACTGTCTTACCCCACCCTGTTTGTTATGGAGCTCAAGTGATCAGCCAATCTGATTTGAATATTTTGCATGACACGTCTAGTGCAAAATTTCAAAAATTACTTTTCTGAAAATGGGCTGTAAACATCCGATTGCAGGCAGGCGAACTTAAAGACATATCGGTAACCTCACACGACAATGTGTGTAAGATGTAGCAAATTATTACTTTCGCTAAAGTAACGTCTTTGTAACAATGTGTACCGGAAACGATTATGTCATGCTTGACTGTCCAGAATGTGTCACACAGACAATTAATCTCTTATCTGCCCCGCACCCGGGCCTAATCTTAGCAAAGCTTTGCCGCACCCTGTCAAACGCGATGTATTATCACCAACAAGGGGTGTCAGATGTTTGAACAAACAAGCTCTCTGCTATATAGCAAACTGGAAAAAAAGGGTGCGACTCGGAAACGAAATCGCAATGGAATCAGTACAAAAATATAACTGATACTGCCGTAGTGAAAGAGAGATCGGAAAGAGGACGCACCAAAATCCATCTAGTGACACCTGTGCATGCTTACTGCGTGACCCTGCTGCAATGACTTTTTACCTGCATGAAAATTTTACTCTTCGTTTGTGAATGCTACCGAATATCGTCTTCGTGATGAGAAACTGTTCGTGATGAGAAACTGTTCGTGATAAGCAACTGTTCGTGATGAGCAACTAAACGTGATTTGCTGAGCAGCAATAACTTGAATGCTGATGCTGATATATATCGTTTGTAATAATACAGAACATTGTAGTCGTGCTGATAAACTGTACCTGAAAAGCGGATGCACCCATAACACATTTTTTGAAGCAGTGATCTATTGTACGCGGATGATACAAGACGTGGTGTCTTGCTTATGGACTTTATGCCATTTGTTACTGCAGCCATAATTCGATAGACAATGCTATTTGATATCCGTCGCTGAGTTTGCGAGACATCATTTACTTCGCTGGTATAGCCTTCGATGGACACAGACATAAGAAGGTCATTTACAGTGGTGTGAATTTTTACGTGCTTAACGGGACAGGAGGATACTGTACAGTGCTGAATTTTCTTATTACTACATTCATTGATGGTTTCACGTCTTTAGATGTAAGAACGACTGACGCCGATTATGGATCTTGTTTTTTAACTTGTTCAGAACATGTTGCTGCTACTGGATGGTGCGTAGAGTAATAAGCGTCACTGATTGTGGCACTAACATTTTTCGTTACTGTGCGTGACTTTTGTCTCGTGATTCATTATTATCATTCGACGAGGAGCTGGTTTTGTGACTTTCAGGGTTCAGTTTACTTAAAGACAGTCACATAATTTAGTTATATTTCTTGTTTTGTTGTGTTTTAGTTATTTTAGCCATCATTTTATTTTATTTGCTTTTATTATCGTCAAGTTTTTAATTACTCGTCTTTTCTGCTCATTCATTTTAATTTATTTCGTTTAATTCGCTTTTCCATATACTGTTATTTATTCCTTTTCTTTTCAGTGACTATTTTATGATCTCTTCTTTCCATTGTTGCTGATATGATGCAGTTTCTTTGGTTCTCATTATTTAAATGATTGGTGTGACCTCTTTCTGCCTTTTGATATAGCCTTGCTACAGACCTCGTCATCCCACTGTTTACTGATGGTTTCTGTGCCGTCTTTATTGTCCTATTGTGGTAATATATCTGTTTAAGGGTTGAAAGGGTGGCGAGTTTAATGTTTTCTTTTATCCTGGTGGGGAAAGGATTCTGTTAAACTCGTTTCTTTAGGCAGTGGCACTGTCAGTTGTGTAGTGAGGTACCGGCACGGAGAATCGACCCTATTGACTGCCCTGCATAACTGAGCGTGCGCATTTTGAGTGTATTAGCGATGATTGTCTTGTTTGTATGCATAGTGTCGTATTATTGCAAGTATTCTCTTTCGTCGTGCTTTGCTGTTGTGTTCTCCTGTTTTCTTCTTGCTATCGTGTACATAGGTTAGACTGACAATCTCCTTGTTATTGTTTGTTAACGGTTACGGGTTGTATATAATCATTTGTTTCTATCCTATGTAAACTGTCATCTCTTTCCTACCGTACTGCTGGTGTTTGTGAGTGAGTTCGTGTCTCATCATTATCAATTTTGTTCATATTATTTGGATTGCTGATTTACTTTGTTACATGATGTGTATTTGTAAAATCACGAGTGTATAGGTTGTTATAAAATAAGAGTACGGGTGTACGGATATCATTTTTAAGCATTCACGCAGATGCCCGGGATAAAAGCTACTAGTTTGTGAGCTCGACATTAGTTGTCACTATATCGTGACATTGATTTGGTATAGTCAATCAAGGATTAGTTTCCCTCAATCCCTTATTTGGAACTGACTTGTCATACTGTATTTTCACCTAATTGTTTCTTATCAGATATATTCGGAACTGCAAGTACATCATTCTCATTGTCTGCAGAATATATATTCTGCAAATAATATATATATGTCAGGGTATTGGTACAATTTGAGGGATTAGTAACCTTCACAATTTTACTTATTTCTTGACTTGCCACTATATTTGTGTTGCACTTAGATCATAACTATGTCTAGCCTGAAGGATTTTATTGAAATTGGAGAGAAGATAGGAAAGTCGGGGGAATTCTCTGCTTGAGTAGGCAAAGGCCGAACTCGAAGAGTATGAGTTAAAGAAAAAACAAGAAGATAACAGACGAGAACGCTACGAGGAGCGTGAATTAGAAAAGTTGAAGATCGAGGCAGATTAGGTGCTGAAACAAATTGAAGCAGATAAAGATAGGGAACTGAGACAGATTGAAGCAGTTAAAGCGCTGACAAGAAGCACAAAAAGATTGAAGCAGATCTGAAAAGGTTGGATTTAGACATAATAAAAATTGAGGCAGACAAGGAAATAGCAATGAAAAAGTTAGAGCTTGATTCTGGCAAACTTTGTTCGACTTCTAGGGAGCCAACACGCCCTTATAGGCTACGATTGCCCAATTTTCGGGAAGAAGTGAATAGCATGAACGTCTTTTTAGAAAGATTTGAGTATGCATCTCTTGCGTGGAAAGCAAGAAGGGAGGAGTGGCCTTCACTATTATCTGCATTGTTTTCGGGTTCCACCTTAAAAACTATCTATAGTTTTCCTGTGGCCGACAAAGCTAATTGTGATACCGTAAAGGCACCATTGCTGAGAGAGTTTAAGTTAACAGCCGAAGGTTATCGCTCTTGTTGCAGAGTTGTAATGCCTAGTGCTGAACAAGATTTCGGCTCTTTTGTCACCAAGATTAAACTTCTACTTAATAGATGGACAGAGCTGGAAGGAATCAATAGGGATTTTGATGGACTATTTGACCTCATGTTGCGGGACAAGATGTTGTCCCCATGTTGTTCTGACATGGTTGCATTTTTTCAGGAACGATAACACAGAGACATTGCTTCTATGGCAGAGTTGGAGCGGTAGTTTGTTACTGCTCACCCGGGAAAGACAATACACAGGTCCTTTGTCCCTGAGCCGTTTGCTACATGTTGTCGTAAAGTAGGTCTATCTTTATCACTCTCTATCTTTTCCAACATCTTTCACATCTTTCTTATTTTATTTTCACCCATATTTTCCTTTTTCATCGTGGTTAAAGTAATCTTTCTTGATCACGACTTGTATCTAACTTCACACTCCTTTGATTTATGTTCCCACCTTGCGGAACACACCTGGCTTCATTGTTATCTTGTGAAACACCAGCTTTGTCATAGACAATTCCTTTGATATATGTCCCCGTGTAAATATCTTCAGACATGCTACTTTGGCAATATTGATTATTTTAGAATACACCCGGCCGACATAATATGGCAATCTTTTCATGGCTAAGCCGCTGTTTAAACATATGACGGTCACTACCTGGCGACACAATGACCGGTGCGCCGAGGCACGGACAACAACGTTTATTTCCAGATGGTAAAAAGAGAGCGGCATGTGTCTTAGATGTGAACAAGGAGATTAGGGAAACCCCGTCTCACAAAGGATGATAGGAAATACAGGACAGCGACAATGGACGCAACATTTGTGACAGGAGATGGCGGTTAATTTTTATTAACCGGCCAATCCTAAAACACCTGGTTGTCACGCAAACTAGCCCATAGTACGGAATTGAAAGTTTGTGGCGAAAAGTCCACCCACTTGTAGCCAGTGACATTCGCTGTTAGGGCACGGAAGGGTGTATTTGCAAAAGCCACAAGATGGAGGCTTAGCTATTGGTTTATGGGTGGAGTTATACGGCACAGGCCCAATGGACCCACCTTTGTCTAACCCGCAATATAACGTACCGCGGAGTCTGTCAGAGATCAGGTACAGTCTCAACAGCGTGGTGTAAATAATATCCCAGAGCATAGCCTGCAATTAATTCAGTGTGGATAAAAAAATTCATATCTGTGGTGTATTGTGTTCTTAAAGGAGTTTGCGAATAGGAAAAGGAGGTTAATGAATCTTTTAAAAACTATTAATAGATTTTCTTAATCTTTAGTTAAGATCACTTTTGCACTTAGTATCATTGCTAAATGTGTGGAAAAGTTTTCAATTAATCCTTCTCATAAATGATTAATTAAATCAAACGATTTTCCTCTAAGATGATAGGAGGTAATTGATAGTTCATACTTCATCTTTATCTAGTTTGCTAGATTATCATTACAGACTTACATGTGCACACACTTTCATGCGCAATATATTTAACACTTCTCATGCGCGTCTCATGTCATATATAATTACTAGAGAATTGAACTCATCATTTGCGAGGAGTAATTTAAAAGATAGTCAACCATTGATATTAAGTGTGAAAACTTACGAAGACTTTTGTGTGTCTTCAGTCCACCATAAAAGTCTACACATTACGTGTTTGGCAGAAAGAAACTAGCAAAGTGTACGCCTGGATAGCAGAATTGGCAATTTAAGACATCTTTCACTTCCTCAATTAAGTAGGAAGATTTCTCGCCTACGTTTTACACTGGGATTGCGCTGCATTTTATTCACCTGCTTATCAAGTGCTCACAAGTTGATTAAATATTCAAATATCAAGTTCAACTCACTTGAAATCTTACCACATGAGTCAAGCTAAAGCACGCGCAAGTTGACTCTCATATTTATAGCAAATTCAACGCTCTCAGAAGAGCGCATTTTGAGAATCAAGATTCCATTTTTACAAGCTGATTCGCAAATACAGTTTGCAAGCTCACCTTACTCCAAAGCATATTTTATGAATCAAGAGTACATACTTAAGTTGTTGAATCTACATACCAAGGTCATTTCGTGTAAGAGCGCCAGTCTTACAAGTGCCTTTCAGGGATTAGACAGCAGTCATTTTCTTAAGACAACAGTCAACGATTTGTCAACGTTACAGAGATAGTGCCAAACATTGAAGGACTGTATGTCGTCAACGTTCTTATCACAAAAAAGCTTTCATCAGTACGTCCTCGTCTTGGAGATAACCCACACAAAATACCATTCACCTACCTGGGACAGTCTAAGCATACATGTGTATCATCATACACGGGAAAAGCATTAAGAGACACATGGATAGTGTAGATTAGACATCCGTTTGGTAACAAGTATCACATCACATCATCATTTCGCTTCACATAGGTTTATTCTCCTATTTAACTAACTACATTATTTATATCTCATCTGTGTTTTGTGTGACTTGTCATCACCATCGTCACGTTGTAATTGCTACTAACCCTATATGTGTAGATATTTAATTAATAAACCCAATAACCGTTTGATCTGTATCTAGTTCGTTAATGTATCACTCGTGCTGTCGATGTTAAATATTTACATATAGGGAAAATTCTACATTTAGATGAGATTGGGGGCTCTTTCTTTTACGGGATCTGAGAACAGAAGCCAAGATCGTGGGGAAATAGAACACTTTCCACAATTTACTAGAAAACTCTATCCATTGGAAAGCATTCGCATTCTCTTTTTCTTGTTCTGATCTCGAATAGGTCTCTTTCTTTATTAACGAGGCAATTTCTGCAGACCTTCTTGGTAACATTTCATAGGCCATCCCCAGCGACAACTACTGTTGTAGCTACACCAATATTAACTTACAACACATGTTTTGGCAGGGTTGTTGGGAAACATTTCCGGCAACATCGGTCCAAGAGTGTGGAAAAGCTTGCCAAGAGGAGGTTTGACCGACAATACTCTAGTGGACATGGATCTCCTGGGAACTATGATAGCTTCAAGGGGCACAGTTTCCCGAAAAAACAATCGTACTTCCGTCACGACAGATCTCCGTTTAGATACACTGTAGATAGACATAAAAGGTCTACTCGAAGTAGGTCCTTATAAGCACTCCCAGCGATCCTGATCATCGCTGGTATCGAAGAAGTGGTCTCAGGAAACACGTCGAAAAGGATGACAAACGGGAACAAGAATTCCACAATTCACCAAATGGTAGTCCTGTAAAACATTCTAGTGGTCAACTTCGATGTAGCGCATGTGACGTGAGGGGACATGTGGCAAAAGTCTGTCCAAACAATTTGGAAAAGGCAAATGCTGCGTGCGTTTTGAAAACCTTTAATAACGAGGACTGCGAGAGTTGTAAGACTTTGCTTAAACCTGTGGCAGACCATTACTGATTTGTGGTCATACTCTACCTTGCCTCTCTTCTCTTGATGGGAGTGGAAGCTTAGAATTACACCAGGGCTTGGTTCAGGGCAAGTTCATGTCTGTGTTGATGGACACAGGTTGCACAACAATAAGAGTGCATCGATTATGTATTGATAAATCGTGCCTTATTGGTAAGACAGTCGGATGCGTGACATTTGGGGGAAATGTTGAGTATTAACCCTTGGCCATTAAAGAGGTTGGTGCACCCTTTATTTCTGGTAGGGTGCAGGCGTGTGTTCTTGAGGCAGCAGTGGTCGATTTGATTATAGGGAATGTGCTTGGTGTTCGTGACTGTAACCAGGCCGACATCAGAAAATGGCTGGTCGAAATGTCAGTTGTGGTCAATGCGGTGGGTACAAGAGCGCAGGCAGAACAGACGACAATGTATTATCAACACAGCGGGAACTGCCGACGTCGGACGCGGTCCCTTGTATTGCCTTCATGGGTCCCGAAGAATCTATTCGGATTTTGTCCAGCAGCAGCAAGCTTATAGAACATTGCAGAAATGTTACACTTTGGCCCAAAGTGGTGATGTGGATTACACGAAGTCGGCAAAAGTGGTGATGTGGATTACACGAAGTCGGCACGATACTGGTTTGAGTTGAAAAACAACGTTCTTACCAGAGGCTTTTCCAGTCAATTCGAATTCAAGCGCCAGGTAGTTGTGCCTGGCGCATTTAGAGCAAAGGAGTTGCGGGTGGCACACGATTCACCGTTTTCTACACATATGGGGATTTCAAGAACTTGTTATAGAGTTCTGTCACAATTCTATTGGCGGGCGTACAACAAATACATAAAAGTATCCTGCAGATCTTGCCGGGAATGCCAGCCGGTGACATATAAGATTCCCAAGTCTCCGTTACAGGTTGTTGATTTGTCTGTCCGGCCCTTCCTGAAAGTTGCCATCGATATTGTTGGTCCGCTTTCTGTTGCACCATAGAGAGGCTTTCGCTTTATTCTGACAATGGTGGATCTGTGTACAAGATGGCCCGAGGCTGTGCCGATAAGGACTATAACCTCTCAGGCTGCCGTGGATACTTTGCAGATGTTGTTCAGCAGGTTTGGTTTTCCTCAAGTGATATTGTCAGACAGGGGCCGTCAATTCATTTCCAAGGAAAGGGACGAGATCACAAATTGTTGGGCATTTCCCAATCCTTCACCAGCTCTTGTCTTCCCCAGTCAAACGGTGTCTGTGAACGATTTAATGGCGCATTGAAAGAAATGTTGGCCAAGGTTACTACTGAGTTTTCCCAAGATCGGGATAAATTTCTACCAGCAGTGTTTATTACCTATAGAGAGGCGCCCCAGAAGAGCACCGGATTCTCCCCATTTGAACTATTGTACGGGGCAAATCCGAGGGGCCCAATGCACATCCTGAAAAATATACTAGTTCGTGGGTGTTCGATAAGTCCTCCGTTTCCAGTTACGAGTACGTCATAAACCTGTGTGAACGTATTGTCAAGCGTGTGCCGTGGCGCGTGATAATTTATCGGTGTCTGGGGCACGGTACCGTCAGTACGCAAATCGCGGGGCCAAACTATTGTCCTTGATTCCCGGTGAAGAAGTATGGCTTCTTCTGCCCTCATAGGAAGACCGTTTGAGTATTACATGGCAGGGACCGTTTAAGCTGATTAAGAAGGTAACGGATGTTGATTATTTAATCCAGTTTCGGAACAAGGAAAATGTGTTTACGTTAATATGTTAAAACCTTATGTGGAACGGCCAGCGGCTCTAAAAGAGGTGGCCACTAGGGAATCGAGGGAGACTCCAAAGATAGCATGTTCTGTAGTCATTATTGATGTGGGTGACGCAATAAATGATATTAATCTCCAACTGACTCTCGTTCCCCTTGCTCCTTCCGAGTCATGGGAGAATGTGCAGATCTGTGATGGCCTAACGATAGCACAGAAATCTGAGGCGCAATCTGGTATGATAGAGTTTAAGAATGTCCTCACTGATCTTCCAGGACATACCGACTTGATCTGCCACAATATTACACTGACAGACGATCAACCGATCAGGGTGAAGCCGTATCCGCTGCCATTACCTTTCAAATCGGCGATTGAGAAAGAACTAGATGACATGTTACGATTGGGGATCATGTCTCCATCGGAGTCTGCTTACTCTTTCCCTATGGTCGTGGTATGAAAGAAAAATGGGTCCTTGCGTGTTTGCATCGACTTCCGTAAACTAGATAGTGTCACTGTGATTGACGCTGAGCCAATGCCAAACCAAGAGGACATCCTTACTCTACTTTCCTATGCTAGATTGTTTAGTAAACTTGATTTATCTCGGAGATACTGGCAGGTTCCTCTTGACGAGTCGGCTAAACCTTTTGACGGCATTTTCCACCCTAAGAAGTTTATTTCAGTTCAGTTTTATGTGTTTGGGGTTAGTGAATGCGCCCTCAACTTTCGTCCGAATGACGAGAAAGTTACTAGGTCATCGTATGGATGTGATTACTTGCATCAACGATGTCTGCCTTTTCCATGAAACATAGAAACAACATATGTCGGGGTTGTCTTCCCTGTTACATTGTTTACGTAAGCATGGTTTAAAGGCATGCCCTAGTAAGATTTGTATAGGTTTTAGGGAGTTGAATTTTTTTGGGTTTATAGTAGGTTATAATTTACTGAAACCTGAGAATAGCACAATTACGAAAATTTTAGAGCTACAAGCACTAAAAACTAAGAAGCAAGTCAGAAGTCTGATGGGAAATTCATCTCTCAATTTTCTTCCATTTCAGCTATATTAACATCTCTTACTGGTAAAGGAATGCCCAACAGGATTTTATGGTTACCAAAAATCGAGCAGGTATTTTCCAGGAAACCAATTCTGCTTTTGCCAGATTTAAGTAAACCCTTTATACTGCGGATAGACACATCATCTGTGGGCAGTGGTGCGTGCCTAATGCAAGACCGTGATGTATGTTAGTCGGAAGCTGTTACCGGCTGAGACGAGGTACTCAACTATTGAAAGGGAATGCCTGGCTATAGTATGCGCAGTGTCGAAACTGTCCAGATACTTGATGGGGTCGCAATTTATACTTCAGACAGATCATCAACCTCTACTGTTTTTGAAGTCTTCTAAATCGACGAGCTCAATGCTGACTAGTTGGTCATTATTACTACAACAGTTCCAGTTCACAATTATTCCATTAGAGGGTAGACTGAATGTCGTAGTTGTAATTTTTTGAGACACGAATTATATTTTGTTCGAAGGCACGACGTATGAGGACAACATTGTAGTGTTTTTATGTGGTCATATATTTTGTTATATGCTGTGATATCTGCAGTCCTCAGGGAGAAGGCATTTTTTCTGGTGAAGGGGTTGGTGGCTGTTACATAATATCTTATGTTTCTTTGTGCACCTGAGCTTTAATTTAAGTGTGCTTAAAATATTATATGTCAGCTGAACTGCATAAGAATGATCATACGTTCAGAAGCTGTGCAAATGGGTGCAGAGAGATGAGTGAACAGGAGGTCGGACAGAGAAAGATGTCAGTTAGCCGGCTATAGAAGCCGTATTATATTTGATCGTGCTCTCTTTATTGTTGCTAAGTTTTATGCAGTATTGTTTTATTTTCTAATGGTAGTAGGACTTGCTGAGCCAGCCGTATGGTTATTGATGTTATTATTGAGTTCGTATGTGTAGCATTGGTATTATTAAAAGGGAGATTTGTCAGCACGCCTTCGTGTTACGCTTTGTGTATGGCGTCTACACACACACACAGACACACACACACACACATATATATATATATATATATATATATATATATATATATATATATATATATATATATATATATATATGTATATATATATATATATATATATATATATATATATATATATATTATATATATATATATATATATATATATATATATATATATATATATATATATATATATATAAAACGGGTCCATAGCCTTCTTCGGACAATCAAAGGAGGCCATGGCACAAAATATATTAAGAAACGCTGCCTTAAATACTTATCACATGTAACATATAAAATTCCCCACTAGCAAAAAGTTCTCCTGGGTGACAGTTCACCTTCAAATAAAAAAAGCCACATATACCAATAACCACAACTGATCGATACTCACAAACTATAATTTCTAAGTTACTTCCCTCGAACGTTATTATCTCCCATACACAATATCTAATACGCCAGGGAATGTGGATTACTTTCTTTTTTAATTTTCAATGAGGAAATGCTTCTTACTAGGACAGAAGACAAAGAAAATTACCTACGTTGTGGTCTAAATGCCTTCTTCGGGGAAAGGAAAGAAAACGAGAGCTAAGTAAGAGAAATGAGAAAATAAATTTTTTTTAAAAAGAATGAATTAATAAAAGTATATCACCCGGTCGGAATAGATACCCTGAATTGTTAACGCGAGGAATAGCTAAAACGACTTGAAAGAAAGAGAAAAAGCTAAGCATAAAATAAAAGAGAAAGTTCTGAGTAGTAATATGACAAGATTAGTAACTTGAATCATATAAACTGAGAGTAGTCACAGAAAACTGGGGAGAATTGGAAATAACTGGAGCAAAGTAAGTAGGATGTGGAGCAGCTCGACAAGGTGAAGAATAAAGAGGAGAAGCAGAAGATTTGGAATTAATTCCTGGAATACTACTACACCTGTTTGCCAAGAAAGCGTCTACTTCAGTCTAACAATGCTACAAACGCAGTCAGTAGCCATCCTTAACTATGTACACTATTTCAGAAAATTAATGTCGCCAACAAGTTCTGCGTCAGGGCGTCTATGTTTATTATGTTATAGAAAATGTTGCAAATATTCCCTTGACTGTGAAACACATAGCTCTATTATTACGTCAAATATGGACGGTTCCCGTCTCCTTAACGGACGGCTAATATTTGGTCGACCATTAGCGAGGACAGCTTCCGTTTTCCTTCGAGCCAATCCATTTCTCTCCAATGTTTTCACAGCATCCGACGGTGGAAGAACAAATATTCTATTCAATAGTATTGCCCTTAATGCTGATCCACTTATTTGGGGTAGCCCTGGAGCGATGTAAGGTTTGTTGTCTTTTCCTACCGAATATTCTCTCTTCCTTCGGCACTTTGCGTATTTCTGAAGACTCTCTGTGCTAGTGTTTTTTTTTCTCTCTCTCTGTCTTTGCTTTACATCTCGTTGCTCTCTCTCTCTCTCTCTCTCTCTCTCTCTCTCTCTCTCTCTCTCTCTCTCTCTCTCTCTCTCTCTCTCTCTCTCTCACACTTTCTCTGTCCGCAGAATGTTAGACGGGCTTGAGAGTCCCATTCTCAACGCTTAGAAAATAAATTGTTGTCTTTCGTTATTTCATTATATGCCTCATTTTCCATTCCGATGCTTTACTAAGCTTGGAACCACCATTGTAGCTGGTACCCTTCCATTAAGTCTGCAACAAGCATTCACATGCTATTGCAGCAGTGATTTCTATGGAAAGTGGTTTTACAGGATGACGTTGCCAGAACTATGTACAATCTTATATTTGTCCACTTGTACGATATGCGTACGTCTGCAACAATCCTATTCTTTCTTTCTCTCTTCAGATTCCCCCCGCCCCCTCCCCCCCCACCCCCCCCCACCCCCCCCCCCCCCCCCCCCCCCCCCCCCCCCCCCCCCCCCCCCGTGAACTAAATGGTGCAACCTTTTGTTTATTTCTTACATTTTTATTTCTCCTTCTAGTAAATTTATGTATTTTCTTCTTCCTTATTTAAGACACGCACACAAATCCAATGCTTCAAATTATCACAGAGTCCTCCACTGCCTCTTTGCTAAACTTAATCTCTATAATTCACTCAGTCAGTGCCTCCCTCACTGACTAGCTCTTCATTTCTTTGCCAGCTCCGAACTATATAATTTCACAGCAAGAAATGGGGTCCATTCAGTCTTCTGCTCACCGTACGGGGCCGTAATCGTGTAAGGGTCTCATCCTAATTTCTGCGGCCGCCCTCTAACCCAAGAGCATAATTTTCCTCTCGTTCCAGCCTCAAACACTCCTCGATCCAGTGTTCGTGGAGCGGTTTCACC
Source organism: Oreohelix idahoensis (assembly GCA_024509875.1). Classification (NCBI taxonomy): domain Eukaryota; kingdom Metazoa; phylum Mollusca; class Gastropoda; order Stylommatophora; family Oreohelicidae; genus Oreohelix; species Oreohelix idahoensis. Next base: position 54,435 of record JAMPIV010005530.1, read on the forward strand.
AAAATTCGTACGAATGACACAGGGAACCGAAGTGGTTAGTGCCAAAGAGTTTGCCAACAGAGAAGCACAATGTGCCGTCCGAGGTAAAGAGGGATTTATGTTGTGCAATTTGCCTTGGAAGTGGTTCTAATAGCTGATGTGATAGCCCAGGCAACGCAGGATAATAATTAGGTTGTAAACCTGGTGTGGAAATGTATGATTCCCCGAGGAAAGATGGGTGCTTTTTTACCCTAAAACTAAAATGATGGGTGTGTACGTAGAGACAATAGGAGCTACTCAACTGCTGTTGTTGCTTCAAATGTTGTATCGTCGAAGTTTAAACTGGTGGACATCATTTGATTAATTCTGTGTAACATTAGACAAAACTTGTAGTTCCCGAGGGTCTATAAGGAGACAATAGAAAGAATTGGCATACTGCTTCCTGAAGCATGTCGTATGAGGCGACTAACATAATATTGTGCGTAGAGCTGCAACGTGATGGTGTAAAACAAATTGCTACATTAAACCATGAACTGCAAGAACACATGAAAGCTTCCAGCAAAAGGACCAAATGGAGTGTGGGTTCCATGCTCTATAGAGGGAAAAAATAATGATAATGATATAACATGTTTCTCCCCCTCTCTCTCTCTCTCTCTCTCTCTCTTTCTCTCTCTTTTCCTTATCTTTTTTTCCAAGCTTCCAGAAACGACTGGAAGCGGTCCAGTACACCTAATTTATTTAATTCCGCCAAGACAACAATAATCCAGCAATTTGCATGTAAGTTTAATCAGCATCATATTTTCCCTGTCGCTCCCAGTGGAGCATTAAGCCACCACAACAGCTAGCCCCCTTGTAGGAGGCATCTAAGAAGCATTCATATCCCCTTGCAGCAAAAGTTTCACAATTTTTTTTACATGCCGAGGTTGTCAGCCCCATACACAACCTCGTATTTGTCGCCTTGTACGTAAATGCAGAAGGAAACAGTTGGCTTATTCCTCCTTTGACTCATAAGAGAACCCCGGGAACAAGTGGCGTAACTAGGGTGTGGTAGCTGGGGCACGTACCCTGGGCGCCAAATTTTTGGGGGCGTCGTTTTATGGTTAAAAAAAAATGCAATAATTCAACTTCTCATTAACCACAATAAAATTTATCCCACTTTACATTTATGTGTAGGTATGTATAATTGTAGGACTTATATATATATATATATATATATATATATATATATATATATATATATATATATATATATATATATATATATATATATATATATATATATATATATATATATATATATATATATATATATATATATATATATATATATATATATATATATACGAGGCGTGTTCAAATGAAACCCGACCGTGCTGCGCAAAGTGGACATTAGTAGGAGGAGCATGATGACGTCACATCTGACGTAATAAGCACATACGAATGTACAAGTGTTTAAGTGTTCATTCTCCTAGTATTCATTGGTTGTGCTGCTGACCGTTAAAATAATGGCCGGTGTGATAAGGAATCCGTCCAAGGTCGATCAGCGAGCGGTGATTCAGTTCCTAACAGCCGAAGGATGTCGACCAGTCGACATTCATCGCCGAATGAAAGCAGTGTATGGTGACAAAAGTGTGTCTAAGACTACAGTAAAATACTGGGCACGAATGTTTCGAGAAGGACGTCAGTTAACGAAAGATCTTCCGCGGCCAGGTCAGGTGCATATTGTTGCGACAGAAGAAGCCATCGCCGAGCTTGATGCAGCAATACGGGTGGACCGTCGTCGGAGCTTACGTTCGCTAGCAGAGGAATTCGCTGTGTCTCTTGGGACAGTTCAAATGATGGTTAGGAAGAAACTGAAGTATCGAAAGGTGTGCTCACAATGGGTCCTACGAATGCTGACCGATCACCATAAGGAAGAACGCATGAGGTGGAGTTTGAACCACCTGCTGCGTTACGAAGAGGAGGGTGATGCATTTATGTTGCGCATAGTGGCAGGCGATGGGTCGTGGTGCCACCACTTTGAGCCGTGCAGCAAATCAGCAAGCATGCAATGGAAACATTCCGGATCACCAAAACCCAAAAAATTCAAGTCACAGATTTCCGCCGGTAAGGTTATGCTGACCGCATTTTTTGACCATGAAGAGCTTCTATTGGTAGACTTTAAAGAGCCTGGCGTGAACATCAGTGCCATCTGCTACAAAGACACACTAGACAACCTGCATACAGCTGTCAAGAATAAACGACCCGGCATGCTTTCGCGTGGTGTGATTCTGTTGCACGACAATGCTCGTTCACATGTTGCGAACATTGTGCAGGAAGCGTTAGCAAGGAAAAGGTAGGAAGTTCTGCCACACCAAGCCTACAGCCCCGATCTGTCACCATGTGACTTTCATTTGTTCGGACCCTTAAAAAAATCTCTAAAGGGACAACGATTGGACTCCGATGCAGACGTCAGGGCCTCGGTGACCAAATGGTTCAATAAGCTACCAAAGTCATTTTTCTCGGACGGCATGCGCCGTCTACCCAAGCAGTGGGATACGTGTCTGAATGCCTATGGTTACTATTTCTAAAGAACCCCAGTGGGTACTTGCTTCATAACAATTGCGGTATTTAATTCTACTTCTCCTGCTGATGTACCTTACATACATTTGTTATAAAGCCACTGGGACGGGTTTCATTTGAACACACCTCGTATATATATATATATATATATATATATATATATATATATATATATATATATATATATATATATATATATATATATATATATATATATATATATATATATATATATATATATATATATATATATATATATATTCTTTCTTCTTCTTCCTCGTTCGTCCTGAAAAGGACGTTGGTTGCGTTATGTCCGTTTACAGCGAAGCTGCGATATTTGCGCCTTTCGGCAGACACATCCGACTTCAGCATGGCATTTTTTGGATATATATATATATATATATATATATATATATATATATATATATATATATATATATATATATATATATATATATATATATATATAACAGTTTTTAACGGACACTGTTTTTTAATTTCTCATGGGCGCCATCAATGCTGGTTACATCTCTACCGGGAACTATATAGGACACATGTAAAGTTGCAGTCCCTGTGTTTGACGATGAATACGCGATTTCTTGTATTCAACATTCTTAAGAAGTAGCTTGGTAAATTACGTAAGACAAGATTACTTCTCAAGCTAGATGCCCGATAGATTAATTCTATAACGAGGTCATGTCTGCCTTTAATTCTCTCCCACCCCCGTTTCCCAGACCTACCCGGGATTCAGCAAGATGGCCACTTTTAACAGAAACATGCCCTTGTTTACTCTGCCCTCAAAGGGACGAAACTTCTTTTCCGAATCTTTACCTCCGTAATTCAGTTTTTACGGTTGCCTCAGGGCTAACCATGAGACGATGGGAATGAATCTTTTGATTCGAGTGCTAGCAATTTCAAGACTCCAAGTTCTTCCATTTGCTTTTCTCTCAATATTCTTCACCCCAATTTCCCGCCTCTTCTTCACATTGGAACACCAATTCGTCTCCCTTTTTTTTTAAAAATCTTTTCAGCGTCTTTTCCTTTTTAGTTTTTATTATTCCTCAGCATCCAGTCTGTCTCTAAAGAGGTATTTCAAGTATCTATAGGAAAACAAGGTTGTGGCTGTTTTTAAAAATCATTCGGCCGTATCGGTATTGCAGTTTGTATTGTCCTTCCAGGGGAATGTCATGTACACACAGTTTTGTTTGTTTTATTTTCGACGCCGGGAGAAAGAAGTTTAGTGGGAAACGAATGTGTGTGTTTTTGGTATGATTAAGAGAAACGCGTTGAGGGGGAAATATTAAACGGGAAGAATATAGTGCGAGAGAGAAGGTGTGCGAATGTATATGTGCGTGTGTGTGAGATTATAGACTTCTGATGTGTTGGTTAAAGCACTGATGAAGTAAAATATGAATGTGTCTATTTTTTCACTTCTTAAGGAGGTAGAAGACCATTACTGCATTTAGGCCCCATGCTGGAAGCCTAGGTCAAAACACGTAATGTACCCTTGCAGTCAGAACCGCCCTTATGCTGATTTAACTTATTTGACCCAATCGGGCTCCGCGCTCACAGGGGTCCCGCACTTGGATTCCCATCTCCAACTGTGAAAAAAAAAGTAAAGAACGAAGATAATTTTAAATTAGATATCAGGGATATACACCTTGTATGCTGTTACATTATGGTAAAAATAAGAGAATATCTATATTTATTAGCTGTTATTTTTATATAAAACATGTTACAATAAAACTATAACTTTAAGTCCGTGGGGCCCCCACCAGAATGGTCCAAAATCGGGCCCCGCAGTACTAAGATCGGTCATGCTTGCTGTTATGGTTCAGTAGCTGTTTTACTCAATAAGGTTCTTAATCCATACATGACCTCAACCCTAGACACCTATTTCCGACGTGCCTGGCTGAGACACTTTCTACATTACGTCAAAGAAAGGGACCCCATGGGAACGGCATAACATAAGAAGTATCCGTAAGGGTATTAATCTCAGATGATGACCTATCATTACATGTTGTCATAACTCAGGGCGAGCCAAAAGTTTCAATTTTAAATTGAATGTGGCCATACTTTTTTTGTTAATAACTTTTTTATTTGAATTTTTTACAGATTTGAAGGACATATCCTGGCGTTTTATGATATCCAGATATATATCGCCCCTGCGTGCCAAAACTGTGGCGATCTGTTATGAAAAAAGTACATTCAGTTACACAAGCACAGATTCATAACTGACTATGGGAATGCGCCCCTGAAGTGAAAGCCCTCAGCTGCTTATTTTCCTGGTTTTCTCCTCTCTTCTGCTTGTTGTGTTAGTTTCTTTTTGCTCAATCTGAGGTGGCGCCGTAGATAGCATCGCCACTTGGAACGATCGGCAGCTTCATCCTCCCACGTTGCTGGATTTATGTCCAGTACCCTCATGTCTCTCTTGCACACATCTTTGAATCTCAGCTGCGGTCGCCAAACTGTTCTTCCGCCATCTGCTAGTTGACCATAGAAGATATCTTTTGGGATGCGACCATCTTCCATGCGGCTGACATGGCCAAGCCATATATATATATATATATATATATATATATATATATATATATATATATATATATATATATATATATATATATATATATATATATATATATATATATATATATATATATATATATATATATATATATATATTCTACTCAGAATGATGAAAGCAATCTTAAAAATCCACACCCAAACCATGGCATCCAATTACCCTCCTTTCATCCGAGCGATACCACCGACGGACATCTATAATTCAGTGTAAATATTCTCCTTTTTGGAACACATTCAGACGTCAACTTACATAGAAACCATTATGCCTTGATATTATTATGACTCCAAGAATACATTCATTTTGCTCGCTTCTCTATGGCATTCTCTTCTGTACTTATCAACTCGCTTCTCTATGGCATTCTCTTCTTTACTTATCAACTCGCTTCTCTATGGCATTCTCTTCTTGACTTATCAACTCGCTTTTCTATGGCATTCTCTTCTTTACTTATCAACTCGCTTCTCTATGGCATTCTCTTCTTTACTTATCAACTCGCTTCTCTATGGCATTCTCTTCTTTACTTATCAACTCGCTTCTCTATGGCATTCTCTTCTTTACTTATCAACTCGCTTCTCTATGGCATTCTCTTCTTTACTTATCAACTCGCTTCTCTATGGCATTCTCTTCTTTACTTATCAACTCGCTTCTCTATGGCATTCTCTTCTTGACTTATCAACTCGCTTTTCTATGGCATTCTCTTCTTTACTTATCAACTCGCTTCTCTATGGCATTCTCTTCTTTACTTATCAACTCGCTTCTCTATGGCATTCTCTTCTTTACTTATCAACTCGCTTCTCTATGGCATTCTCTTCTTTACTTATCAACTCGCTTCTCTATGGCGTTCTCTTCTTTACTTATCAACTCGCTTCTCTGTGGCATTCTCTTCTTTACTTATCAACTCGCTTCTCTATGGCATTCTCTTCTTTACTTATCAACTCGCTTCTCTATGGCATTCTCTTCTTTACTTATCAACTCGCTTCTCTATGGCATTCTCTTCTTTACTTATCAACTCGCTTCTCTATGGCATTCTCTTCTTTACTTATCAACTCGCTTCTCTATGGCATTCTCTTCTTTACTTATCAACTCGCTTCTCTATGGCATTCTCTTCTTTACTTATCAACTCGCTTCTCTATGACATTCTCTTCTTTACTTATCAACTCGCTTCTCTATGGCATTCTCTTCTTTACTTATCAACTCGCTTCTCTATGGCATTCTCTTCTTTACTTATCAACTCGCTTCTCTATTATCAACTCGCTTCTCTATGGCATTCTCTTCTTTACTTATCAACTCGCTTCTCTGTGGCATTCTCTTCTTTACTTATCAACTCGCTTCTCTATGGCATTCTCTTCTTTACTTATCAACTCGCTTCTCTATGGCATTCTCTTCTTTACTTATCAACTCGCTTCTCTATGGCATTCTCTTCTTTACTTATCAACTCGCTTCTCTATGGCATTCTCTTCTTTACTTATCAACTCGCTTCTCTATGGCACTCTCTTCTTTACTTATCAACTCGCTTCTCTATGGCATTCTCTTCTTCACTTATCAACTCTCCGTGGTGTAGACCTTCAAAAAACGTATGCCAAGACTTCCTGTCCCGTGCCATCAACTCAAGGTCTTTCCACGTCTCCTTCATCCCTTTCATGTCTGTCTCCAGGTTTCTTCTTCGCGTGTTCTTTGGTCTTCCTCTACCTCTTTTACTGTGGTGACTCCACAACAAGGGTTGCCTGGTAACGCAATAAACATATTTTCTCAGTGTGTGTGTGTGTGTGTGTGTGTGTGTGTGTGTGTTATCCATCTCCAGAGACTTCTTTTCATCTCTTGTTCACTAGCGCGTGTCTAGTTCTTGACATCAGTTCTTCTTCTTCGTACACCCTCAGACGTCCACTTGAATGTTCTAAAAGAAAGCAGTAATCAGTTTGAGGCTATTTGAATCCCCGTAAAGCTTTTCCACGAAAGGAGCTGGCGTCGGCCATATGCACTTTCTCTGTACCGCATATAAGAGGAAAATTTGAAGCAGATGTCCAGCAGTCATTTTATCAGTGCCACAGTTACACTGATCGGTAGTTCTTATCTTTAGCTTTTTGAATAGATGGTATCTCAATCTGTTGTGGCCAGTGCGGAGTCTGAAGATTACCACTTGTTCTCTTCTGTGAGCTGGTAGTAAGCATCATTATGTGTGTGACCTGGATGTTCTACATTCCATTTGTTTCTGTATCTGATTCTGATAAAACTCTTTACCTCCTCGAAAGTTATGCTTGCATCAGGCTCAGGTAGATGTGAAACTTCTTTTGCCATTCTGTCAGCCTCTTCATTGCCGGTGATGTTACAATGAGATGGGATCCATTGGATCACAACACTTTTGAATCGTTGACAAATCAGTTGACATCAGTTCCATATTAATTAATGATCTTGTCATACCACTTCAATCCTTCTATTATACGCAAGCATCTATTTATGAAAGTCTGTGGCGTTTTTAAATTGTGTATACATTATTATAATTAAGATTTTGAAAACCTCATATACCAAGTTGCGTCTGTCGTTTAGTTGTTATGTTAGTAGCTATCCAAGCAAACGTTACGCTTTCGATTCCTGACGATTTTTTTCATTCAGTCATCTGTTTTTATACGCGGGTTTTGTAAATTATGGTTTCCAAGTTTATGGATGGGTTCACAGGCTTTCTTGCTCCCTGGAATGAAATGGAAAGGAAGAAACATAATGTATAAGAAATTGTGCCATCTTCATGATATGATACAGAAGTTGCATGCCCTAATTCGTTGCCTCTCTTCTGTACGGGTTACATGCTTATATATATATATATATATATATATATATATATATATATATATATATATATATATATATATATATATATATATATATATATATATATATATATATATATATATATATATATATATATATATATATATATATATATATATATATATGGAGCCGCGGTAGCATAGTGGTTGGTGCACTGGCTTCCTAGCGCAGTGGTCTGTGGTTCGATCCCCAGATGAGGCGGAAAATTTTTAGGCCGCAGGCGGCTCCTGGGTCGAATAATATATAAATATATATATATATATATATATATATATATATATATATATATATATATATATATATATATATATATATATATATATATATATATATATATAATAAAAATAACAAATCTTTATTCTATAAAAAACACATATTAATAATAAAATATAAAAAATAAAATAAATCCCACACCATGGCAAAAAAAAACATTAATATTTACATACATGATATAATAGATACAACATATCACAAATAGGAAATCATTACCCATTACATAACATACATACATACATACATACATACATACATACATACATAAATACATACATACATACATACATACATACATACATACATACATACATACATACATACATACATACATACATACATACATACATACATACATACATACATACAAAAATACATACATACATCACACACACACACACACACACACACACACACACACACACACACACACACATACACACATACATACATACATACATATATCTTCTTCTTCTTTCATCCTTAGCCACCAACCGGCAAAGCAGTATGTGGCCAGTACGCCTAGTGGCGTCTTAGGGCAACAACAAATTGATCAATCTATCGCTGTTTCCACCACGCCTAGTGGCGTCTTTGTGGAACAGAAACAGACCAAACAATCTATCGTTGTTTCCGTAATCAGATTGGTTGGCAAGCAGGTGATCAGCCCACTGTGCAAAGTTTTTACGGGATGGGGTAAACCCCCCGATGGGGAGCGAAAAAAATGCCCAACCCTCCTTAGTCGCTTTTTTTACGACATGCGTGGTACGGGTGCAGTGTTACTATTCTTTGCTCCCCTTTCGGGCCCCGGCAAGGTCGAACACTGGGGTGAAACAAAAACAAAATAGTCCCCCCCTCAAACCCAAAAAATATATATAAAATATATATATATATATATATCTCGCCTATATCAACATATATACCAATATATATATATAAATAAAATATATATATATATATTTATATAATATTGATTATTCTTTGTAAAACTAGGGGCGTCTCTTTTTCATGCCCCCTTGCTTTCAAGCATATAACTGTGTCCAATGCAAGTTAAAGTTAAATTACATGACAACAAAATTTACAATTTACAGAAAATATTGAAAATATAGCGTGTCCTTAAATTCAGCGTCCTGGAACAGTCGCTAGGGCGTAATCCCTTGTCTGGAGACTAAAGGGGTGGAGACGTCCCCATGAAAATCGATGTTGCAGCCTAAGTGTTATCCAATAGTAGCTTAAGGGTGTGGGTTTGTAAAAAGTAGCATCCCCTAACTCTCCCTCCATAAATGATAATTAAAAACACAAACTCCGCAACAGGGGCACAACTCCCGCTGAAAAAGAGCTTGACAGACCACTATCAAGTTGAGGAGTGCGCAAATCCGAAAAGGAACAACCTTGTCCAATGTCTTTGACAACGAAAAGTAACAAATCCCAATCAAAATTGAACGTGGACGCTTAAAAATTGCCCGAATTTGCTCCTCGGTAGCACGTGGTGCCATCTGGACGCAGTCTCCTTTAAATAGGGGGTAAAGACGTAAGAAAACTGGAGCTCCTATTTCACATTTGAATGTTTGCACGCACGGTTTGGGTGGGGTGCGCACCACAATTTTCTATATGAAAATTCCCCAAAAAAACAAAAGGAGCTTTACTTATTAGCAACGAAAATCTATGGGATAATTGCAGCAAAACGACAGCAATTAAAAAATGGACAGGACATCCCAAAATAAGTAGACCCTAAACTGAGGAACGACCGAACGAAGGTTTAATATTTTCAAACATTACTAAGATTTATATGAACCCCAACCTCTTATAAATATAGAGGCATTGTCGAAAAACTTGGCAGAATAAGCAACATTAGGGAAATAGTTTTAGAAAGGCTTACTAGGTAACATAACATTACACGGTAGACGTCAAAAAGTATTTAAAAATTTGAGAAAAAAACAACCCCGGAACTGCATATAATCAAACAGTCCATTAAAAAAAACAAAAAAGTGGATCCAGGAAGGTCGAAGGTCCTGATGCTGTTCTTATAATACGTATGACTTTTGACAGGTGAAAGTCAATTAAATATCTATTAAAGTCAATTATATAACTGAAAACACCAGGCCTTCACACCCGTCCCCTTTACTATTATTTTTGTTTGATGTTTTTGTTTGGTTTTGTTAGGTCAATTATGTTTGTTTGGGTCTTTTTTAAACAGACAAGCATAAATGTTAATTATGATGGTTTCACCCATATTTTACTATATGATTTGACACTCCCCCAGTCATGCCACTTCCCATATCGCAGTTGTTCTTATTAAATCCTTAGTGAAAACAGTATATATCCTAATTATAACCCATCAGAGGTTGAACGGGACATTTTTCATTATAAAATTTGAAGGAGTGTCGTCGACCAGGGATTGGCGGCTCCTGAGCCGACCCAGCTCTAATGGGTACCTCCGAAATCGGCGAGTATCTGCCTGAATGGCGAGGGACACCTGTCTCTGCTCACAAGAGAAAAATAAAGGGAACTTCTGGATACTCATTCAAACAACTTTAAAATCAATGTCTTAAGGTTAGTCAAACATTCGAAAATAATAAACCTGAGATTTTCGCCTCGAGTATTATTTGGAAGTGAAAACAGTATATATCCTAATTATAACCCATCAGAGGTTGAACGGGACATTTTTCATTATTAAAATTTGAAGGAGTGTCGTCGACCAGGGATTGGCGGCTCCTAATATGAGGGGAGAAGAACGGAAGGTACGGGGTTCGAACCCTGGGTAAGCCACTCACGTCTGTTGTTTTTCTGTTGTCTAAGTGTTCTACTTCTTTATTTCTTACGAGTGCCTGAAAACATACCTTTATGTTTGTCTAATATTAATTTACACAGTGAAGAAGCATGTTGATAGCATTACAAGGCCGTCCTTGTTCTGGAATCCGCTGTGTAAGAGAGTTAGGGGAGCCCAAATAAGAGGCAGAAACAGGCCTGGAGAAAGATATGAGAGGGTTAAAGAAGACATGGAAAAACCGTTTAACGGATGGCACAGGAAAGGAAGGATTGGCATGGGTTAACAGAAGGCTATGCTCTTCAGAGATCTGAAGTGTAGTAAACGAATGGATTGTAAACTTACAAACTTTAATCTGGGAAGCACTTCATTGGTTTTGTTTTAATTGATGAAAAAATACCCCGTTCAACCTCTGATGGGTTATAACAAGGATATATAGTGTAGCTAATTAAAGGTAATACTTTTGTTTTTTAATATGGTATCACTTCGTCCCTCAATAAACCCAAATAGAGTAAAGTTTAAGACTTCTTGATGTCATCTACACTGCAGATCTAGGTTTTTTCCTGTGGCAATTCTGAAATGATTTGAGTTACAGTCATGAGCTTCAGAGTCTACAGAGTGGCTTGCATTTAAATGATTATTACATCTGGTTCCAAGCTAGGAGGAAGAAGCGAGTGGCATATCGTGCGTTCCTTGCCATTCAAATATGCAGTGCCAAAATACCGTGCTCTGGATCTAAACTCTCCCAAGGAAATGTCACGTCCTACACAGAGCCACTTCTCAGCTCCCCCTGCCTATCACGGGTCCATAGTGAGATCCTCCTGCATGCAGCTAACCAGATAAAAAACCAGAGTTACGTCCGGGGCTCAAGTGAGTCCTTCAAGCTTAGTGTGCAACGCTCGGTTCTCAGTATATTTCATGGTAATTGTGTGTGACAATCATTGTGACTGCGATGATGATTACATGGGTTTTAATGATACCGATGATGTTGCAGCTAGTGTTGTTGTTGCTGTTGTTTAACTAGGGCTGCACAGCTCGTTGCTTTTTTGCAGCCAATGCCGGAGAATCTGCATGCTTTCTGTAGCTGCTGAGTTCTTCTTCTTCTTTCGTTCGCTTGAACTATATTGTCTATATCTGCAATGTTGTTTCTTGTATAAACTTCACTGTCTTTTGTAGTTCATACAGAGGTCCATATAGTTTTGCTTCCAGTGTTGTTTCTCTGGGCCAGTGGGTTTGCCTCAATATATCATATTCGGGGCAATCTTGCAGTACGTGCTCCGCTGTCTGGGGTGCCTGTCCACATGTACACATGGCTGAATTGCCAATCTTGAATTTTGTATACATGTGGCTGCGGAGGCGGTTGTGTCCTGTTCTGAGGCGCAGAATGACTATTTGTTCTGATCTGTTCATAGCTTGGTAGTCATCCTGCGTTGATGTTGGTGGCTTTCTGATAGATTTGATCATCTTTTTCTTCTGATGGTACGTAACTGGTACATCCGGTTGTTCGTCTGCAGCACCTTCTTTAGCCAGTCCGTCCGCTCTCTCGTTTCCTGGTATTCCACAATGAGACGGTATCCACTGCATGGCGACCCTGCGCTGGTTGCACAGTTCAGAAAGTAGAGCTTGTATAACTGGCAATTTTCTGGACTGAAGTGCTTGGAGTGCAGATCTTGCATCTGTCAGGAATACTACAGGCTGTGGACCGAGATTGGTGTTCAGTAGTTTCTCAGTTGCCACCTTGATTGCCTGGACTTCTGCATCATAGTTGTTACAGAATTTCCCCGTTGGTACTCTGACCGTATCCCTAGTGTTGTTTGGGTATTCTATGTACACTCCTGCTCCTCCATTCTTTACTGCAGTCTGTGCTGACCCATCCGTGTATACTCGGACCCAGAGGTCCTGTGGGTATTCATCATCCAGGAAACTGAGAGTGACTGTCCTACGTTGCACGCTGTTCTGTTCATCCCTGTCGAATATTCCTTTCACTTTTGTGTGGATGTGTACTGGTAGTCCATGCTCCTCTCTCCAAGGGGTTTGTTCTGGCACAGACTTTAGGGGGCTGTTAACTTCAGGCAGGTCTGAGGTTTGTCTACGAAATCCGTCTCCACTATAGGCGTTGATTTCATTGCCCCCGTGATGACCCTAAGCGCCTGGTTTTGCACCTTATCTAGCTCTTGTAATGTGGTGTTTGATGCTGGACACCACGCAGCTGACCCATATTCCAGGTGTGGTCGTATGCCCTGCTGGTAAACTTTACTAAGTATTTTCCCGCTGGCTCCCCATGTGGTTCCACTTAGTTTTCTCAGGATGGCTAGCTTCCTCCTGGCCTTTGTTGCTGCCTTGTTGATGTGCTGCTTCCATGTCAGCCTATCATCGAATGTAACTCCGAGATAGGTGGGTTGTTTATCTTCTCTCAGGAGCTCTTCGTTTATCTTGATGACACCAGCTTTTTTGTTTGGGAGAGAGGGTGAAGAGCGTAGTGCTGCACTTGTCTGTGTTGATGCTGACACACCATCTATTTGCCCATGAGGTTAAGGCATCTATAGCTCTTTTTAGCAGTTTGGTGGCCACTGTTGCATGCTCATCTGTGCACCATATTACCAGGTCATCAGCGTACATTGCCACTTTCATTCCATGTGGTAGTTCAGCAACCAGGTCGTTGATGTAGACTAGGAAAAGTGTGGGGGACAGAACCCCTCCCTGAGGGACGCTATGACGCGGTAGAATTTTCTTACTCTTGAGGCCATCTAGTTGTACTCGGGCTCTTCTGTTATGCAAGTATGCTTTCACCCATTTGTACATCTTACCATTCACTCTACAATTTCTCAGTTTCTTCAGAAGCCCTTCTTTCCAAACCTTGTCAAATGCTTTCCTTAGATCTATCCATGCTGCTAGTACCAGTTTCTTATCTTGGAACGCATCCTCAATCTCTTGGGAAAGGTAAGTTGCCTGATCTTCGGTGGAATAACACTGCCTAAAGCCCACCTGCTGTGGTACAAGAAGGTTTTCACTTTCAAGGTACCACTGTAGTATGAGGTTGATGATACGTTCCATTGTTTTGCAGAGGCAGCTTGTAAGGCTGATTGGTCTGTAGCTGGAGGCAGTGGAACTGTCTTTTCCTGGTTTTAGGAGTGGTATCATGATTGCTTTCCTCCAGGTCTGTGGAACTCTGCCTGAGTTCCAACAGATATTGAAGATCTGCAGCAGCTTTGTTTTTGCTGCGGTTCCCAAGTTCTTAATCATTTAATTGGACACTCCATCAACTCCTGGCGACTTTCTCATTTTCAATTTGGATATTGCAAGCTCCAGTTCTCTGAATGTGATTCTTCTTCTTCTTCTTTGATCCATAACCGCCAACCGTCAAAGCAGTCAGCGGCCATCACGCCTGGTGGCGTCTTGTAGGGCAGCAACAAATTGATTCCACTTTGCTCGGTCGGCGGCCATCCTTCGTACAGTGCCCCAACTGTGGTTCATTCTTTGCATCTCAGCTTCCACAGTTCTCCGCCAAGTTGTTTTTGGTCGGCCTCTCTTTCGCTTTCCCTCGGGGGTCCATAGCATAGCTGTTCTTGCGATGGTATCAGGGTCCCTTCTGAGGACATGGCCAACCCAACTCCAGCGTCTGCCAGCTATGATGGTGTGCATGTCCTCCTGGTTACTCCGAATAAGTAGTTCTTGGTTGCTGATGGTGTTTGGCCAAAAGATTCGGAGAATTTTCCTTAGGCAGATTGTGTGGAAGGAGGACAGTTTCGACATTTCCTTCTCTGTTACTCTCCAACATTCCGCACCATAGAGAAGCACAGAAAGTACGCAGCTCTCATACAGTCTTAATTTGGTGTTTGTGCTGTACTGGGAAGACTTCCAAATGTTGTTGAGAATAGCAAAGGCTGTTCTCGCTTTATTCATTCTGTTGTTAATATCCTTGCTTGTTCCGCCGTCAGGTGTTACTATGCTTCCTAGGTAAGTAAATGTGTCTGTCTGTTCTAACTTCTGGTTCCTTACTGTTATTGGCTCAGGATTGCCCACATTTAGTGTCATGACCTCCGTCTTCTTCAGATTGATGTTCAGGCCAACCTGCTGGCCATACTTATTCAGTCTATCAGTTTTGTCTTGAATGTGTTGGTGTGAATGCGCGAGCAGTGCAATGTCATCTGCATATCCCAAATCTTCCAGTGTAGAAAACACTGTCCATCCAATTCCTCTTGGACTGCCCTCCGTTGTCTGGCGCATCACCCAATCTATGACCGTCAAAAATAATGTTGTTGACAAGGGGCATCCCTGTCGTACTCCTGCCCTCACCTCGAAAGTTACATTACTCGATCCAACACTGCACATAAAGTTAGAATAGAGGCTTTTTATAATGGAAACAATGCGGCTGGGAACTCCATAAGCCCTCAGAACCTTCCATAGGCTGTCCCCGCGCATGCCGCCGAAAGCCCCCCCAAAATCAACAAAGCCAATGCACAGCCGTCTCTGCCACCCTGAGCACTGCTCTATAATGTTCCTGAGGGCAAATATATGATCTGCACATCTTCTGTTCTTTCTGAAGCCCGCTTGTTCTTTCCTCAGTTTATGGTCAACTGCTTTTGAAATTCTCTGGATGATTATCCTGCCTAGTATTTTGCTGGGAACTGAGAGGAGGGTAATCCCTCTCCAGTTGTTGCAGTCTGCAAGGTCGCCCTTCTTGGGAAATTTGACAATTGTTCCTTTACTCCACTCTGTTGGTGTTGTCTCAGTTTCCCAGACTTGCGCAAATAGTGGCTCTAATAGTTCTGCTGCTAGTTCAGGGTCTGTCTTGAATAGCTCAGCATTCAGATTGTCGTGACCAGGCGCTTTTCCATTTTTTAGCCCTTTGATAGCTGTGATAATTTCCTCCTTTCGTGGAATGCCTGTATTTACGTCTAAGTCACTTTCAGCCTCAGGAACATTCAGCTGAGTCTCTGGTGGTTCCTTATTCAGTGTTTCTCTGAAGTGCTCTGCCCACCTTGTTTCCTGCCCCTGTGCTGCGGTGATGAGATCTCCTTGCTTGTCTCTTACTAACGTTATGTTGTCTGCACCCCGTTTTCCACTGATAGCTTTAGTTATTTTATAAACTGTGCTCTGTTCATTTCTCAGTGCTGCCTCTTCTGCCTGTCTTGCAAGGTCATCCAGAAATGTCATTTTGTTAGCACGGGTTTGACGTTTTACTTCCTTGTCCAGCTGACTGTACTGTTCACTATATATTGCCTTTAACCTGGGAGACTTAGCTTCTGTTTTCTTCCTTTTCATTTCCTTTCTCTTCGCTATGGTGTTTAGCGTTTCTGGTGTTATCCAGTCTTGGCTCTTTCTTTCCTGGAATCCCAAGCATGACTTGCTGCTTTCTTTATATATTGTTGAGATGGTGTTGAATTTCTGGTCCACATCGTCGGTCTCTGTTCTTTCCTGGCTTTTGGTAATCAGATATCGTCTCTTTACGTCGACCACAAACGCTTTTCTGGTGAGGGGGTCCTTAAGTTTCGTGATGTTGTATCTTTTCTGTTTGACTGCAACTGGTCCAGCAGCTCTGAGTTTCACCTTCAGTCTTGCTACTACTAGGTGATGATCACTTCCCACATCTGCGCCTCTTCTTACTTTAACGTCTTGTAGTGCATGTCTCCATCTGCCATTGATCATTATGTGATCTATCTGGTTTTTGTCTCGTCCGTTTGGTGATTCCCATGTTAACTTGTGCACTTCTTTGTGTTGAAAAAGTGTTCCTCCGATGACCAGGTTGTTAATACTGCAGAAGCTTATTAATTTGTCCCCATTCTCATTTACTGTTCCACTGCCGCATTTCCCCATTACTCTTTCGTTATAATTATTGTGTGTTCCAACTTTCGCATTTAGGTCTCCCATTACTATAATAAGATCGTACCTGGGTACAGTTTCCATTTCCTTTTGTACCTGTTGATAGAACTCGTCCTTGATCTCTTCGTCGCTGTCATTTGTTGGTGCATAACATTGTATAATTGTGGTGTTGGTGAATCTCCCTCTCAGTCTTGCTCTTATTAGTCTGTTGTTAATGGGTTTCCATTCCAGTAGAGACCTTTCCATTCCTTTCTTAAGGATAATGGCTACACCTTCGTTGTGCTGACCGTCCTCTCTACCAGAATAAAGTACTGTTTCCCCTGTAGCTGTTTTTATTCTCCCCATCCCTGTCCATCTGCTCTCGCTTATTCCCAGGATATGTAGTTTGTAATTCCTCATCTCTGCTGTAATCTGTCTCAGCTTTCCTGCCTCGTTCATAGTTCTGACATTCCAAAAACCAATTCTGGTTTCGTGTTTTGCGGTCTGGGCATCCGTTTTCATGCCAGTGGCTTCCTTTCGGCTTTCACCACTGTCAGTCATACGAGCCTGAGACTCCGGATGTCCGTCCCGCATCAAAGTATTTCCATTTATTGCTGTTTCCGTAACGTGTGTGATTTTTTACACAGACAGGGGTGTCGGCCCTGTGCTAAAACCCCCAACCTGGAGGACCAGGGTACCAGCTTTTGTCTGACCCCTACCCACGCAGACCAGTCCAGCATGGTTGAACCTACCAGGAGTAAAACTCCCACTGGCATAGCTCTGGGGATTGTCAGGGTACACAAGCTGCCATACCGCTACAAGGTATAGGTACCATTGATGGCAGTCTGAATGTGATTGGTGCCTCCATAACTTCAGGTATGGTTCCATCTCGTCCTGCGTGTTGTTTCTCACGAGTCTGCTGTTGCTTCTCTGGGCTAACTTCGATGTTGTTGTCTTTAGCAAAGGAGTCTGCAAAGTGATCAGCTGCCTGTTTTCCCATGAGGATGTTTCCATCTTTGTACAGAGCAATCCTTGAGTTTCTCCCTGTACCTTCATCGTTAAGTTGTTTTACCAGCTTCCACAGTTTCCTTGTATCTCTTTCAAAGTTCAAGGACTCTGTTTTCTCCTTCCAGCTTCTTCGCCTGGCCTGCAACTTGGCCCTTTGAAATTTGGCCTTAGCTTGCTGGTAGTTATTGTGGTGTTCTTGGCATGGGCTGGTCTCTGCCTGCTTTCGAGATGTTTCCACGTCGTTGTGCAGCTGCTCTAGTTCACTATCCCAATATGGTTTGTAGTGCTTACAAGCCCCCTCTAGGTATTGTTTCACGAGCAGCCTGTAATATGCATCTGCTGAATTCATCGACTAGCTTATTGATGTCTTTGTCTACAGTCAGATCTCTAGCCAGTATACTAGTACGGTGCTGGTACATTGTCCAGTCTGCCTTCTTGTAGTTCCACCTAGAGAGAGAGAGTGCTGCTCTCCTTGACAAGTTCATTTTCCACAATTAGGAAGACTGGCCGGTGGTCGCTGCCTCCAAGTTGTTTCCCTACAATGCGTGTGGTGTTCCACTCCAAGCTGGGTGAGTGGAATGCCAGGTCTGGTGTAGAGGTGGTGTGCCATGATCTCGAGTAGAAGGTTGGTGGGTCGATTGGCTGGTTAATCAGGATAAGCCCATTGTCATCCTGCCAGTTTTCAAGCTCCTCACCTCTCCTGTCCATGTGATCATAGCCCCAGCTCTGTGAGTGGCTGTTGAAGTCTCCGCATACAATCAGTCTTTCTTTTGCTGGGATTGTATCTAGTGCCAGTGGGCGGTCGCTCGGACAGTAGTAGTTGAGCAGGTGGAATTCTGAACTTTCTGTCCTGAGATGAAGCATCTGGTATTCCGCCCCCTCCATATATGTTTCAAGCTGACATGCACTGATGTTATTCCTCACGAGTGTCAGTATTCCACCTTTTTGCCTGTCTATTCGGTCAGATCGGTAGCACTGGTAGCCTCTGATTTTGAAGGCTATGTCTTTGTTGAGGTGGGTTTCTTGCAAGCAACATACATTTACTTGCTCTTCATTCAAGATATTTTCGAGCTCTAATTTTTTGCTGTAGCCGTCTTTTTTACTATTGACGCCTTCAGCATTCCAGTGCATTATTTTAAATGGTCTTTTCTTTGCGTGGCCAGTAGCTCTATTCTCATGCCTCCTGGCTCCACGGGGCAATTTAGAAGGACCCCCAGTAGTAGGGGTTGGGCCCTTCCGAGGCAGAGGGCCCGGCACTGCGCCTGCCTGGGTGTCCGTCACAGGGCGAGTGCCATAACGTTTTGCAGATATAGGCATACTTCCCATAGCGCATGTGCGTGGCATCCTGATTGCTGTGGTGCGCCTCTTGGCTGGTTGCCTCCGTAGCTGCTGAGTGATGCATATATAGTTTTTGCAAGTGTCGGGGAGCCCGGGAATAGCTGTCTTTTTTTTATGTGTAGAGCCCTGGACAAGTGAGCATCCATGCTGAACTGTCTCGTACGGATGGATACATTTGCCGGAAACTAGGTACATGTGATGAGTTTAATTTATGTAAGTGCTTGTTGAGTCTCATGTAGACCTATGCTGTTGATGGTCGTAGTTACAATCATAATTCTGAATATCTTTTATACATTAGAAATTTCTCCAATCTCTTTGGCCGTTCATGTTCTTCACTGCAAGAAAATCTAATGTCCAAAGTGATCAAACGTAATTACAGGTATACTGGATGCTTTGAGCCAGTGACTTTAAAAAAAAGGGGGGGGGGGGGAATTGAAAATAACGCTACGTATATAATCAGGTGTTTAGGTAGAAAAGCAAAAACATTACTTATCAATTATTTCAACCGTTACATTACATGATCGCGATAATGATGAATTACGCTTCATCCCTAGTATGGTGAAGTCTCAAACACTTCACTCCCTTAGGCCTGTATCTGCTATTCATTCATTCATCACTCTTCAGCTCCCCAAGGAGAATAGGCCTTCAACAAACTTATCCCAAGTCTTCCTGTCACGTGCCATCAGCTCAAGGTATTTCCCTCTCTTCTTCATGTCTGTCTCTAGGTCTCTTCTCCATGTGTTCTTTGGTCTTCCTCTATTTATCTCTTATCTTTCGAATTCCAGTGCAGAGACTGCCTGGTCAAGCCATCAACAAGTTTCTTCAGTCTGTGTCCTATCCATCTCCGACGTCTTTTTCTTATCTCTTGTTCCAGTGGCGCGTGTCTTGTTCTTGTGAACGGGTGAATATGTATGAGAATTTGACACAAATCCTTTTACAATTATGGTCCGTGATTATATGGACAACAGTTAAAGCAGGATTTATGACAAATATCACAATATGTCGTCCCTTTTGAGATTTTAAGATATTTGTAATACAAGGAACATCGTTCAAAGGATGTTTGTAATGGTGAAATATATACTTACTTAGTCGTTCCCCTTCTACCGTGAGGTGTAGAGGTTTGGAAGAGAGAGCGCCAGACTATCCTATCGGCTGTCTTCCTCCTGGCCTGGTTCCATTCTAGTCCTCGGTCCTTCAAAGGTTGTCTAATGTTGTCCTCCCAGCGGATTCTGGGTCGTCCTGGGGGTCTGGATCCATGGCTCTTTGTTTCACATGCTTGTCGTGGTAGCCGATCTTCTCCCATTCTGCAGACATGGCCAAACCATCTAAGTTGGGACTGTTCTACTTGGGTCTGCAGGGGGAGGGATTTTAGGCCTTGACGTACTGTCTGGTTGCGGACCATGTCTCTTCTTGTTACTTCAACCACCTTCCTCAGATACCTCATTTCTGAGGTTTGGATCTGGCTTTTGTGGGTTGTAGTCATTGCCCATGACTCGCATCCATACGTCAAGACTGGGACATATGGTGAAATATATAATAAGGTATACAGCTCCACCTATGTTCCAGTCTTGACTTATGGACTCGAGTCATGGGCAATGAACACAACCCACAAAAGCCAGCTCCAGACCTAACAAATGAGGTATCTGAGGAAGGTAGTTAAAGTAACAAGAAGAGACATGGTCCGCAGCTAGACGATACGTCATGGCCTCAAAACCCAGCCTCCGTAGACCTTTGTGGAACAGTCCCAAATTACGATAGTTTGGACATGTCTGCAGAATGGGAGAAGATGGCTACCACGACAAATATGGGAAACTAAAAGCCAGTGATCCAGACCTCTAGGACGACCCAGAGTTCGCTGGGAGGACAACATTAGACAATCTCTGAAGGACCGAGGACTAGATTTGAACGAGGCCAGGAGGAAGACAGCCGATAGGCTAGTAAGGCTCATTCTGTGGCAAACCTCTACATCCCAGGGTAGAAGAGGAATGACTAAGTAATAGTAAGTAAGTAGTAGAAATTTTAAGATATGTGTAATACAATAAACATCGTTCAAAGATGTCTGTCATTGTAAAATTAATGGGAACAACGGCAAAGAAAATCTATTCGTCTGTTGCCCTTAAGACGCCACTAGGCGTAATGGCCACTGACTGCTTTGCCGGTCGTTGGCTAAGGACGGAAGAAGAAGAAGAAGTATATACGTTTGAAGAAAGTATGCCCAAGATGTCAATTTTAGAACAAAATCGATTTTAACGGTCGATTTGTTTAAATAGGTCAGTTCTTTCAAGTGCATATTAAATGTATCGAATATTATTTTTCAAAAATCGAACGTATTTCATGTAATAACAGAAAAGATAAAGTTACATACAACATAAACATCTGAAAATCGATATTTATAACCAGAGAACATATTTTTTTTTTCATGTTTGCATTTTTTCCTCAAAATCAGATATTCCAACAGTTACCGATTTTGTTAGAATGCATCAACATCTCATTTTTTGCTTCTTATGGAGTAAGCTACAACGGCAGATGCCCCCCCCCCCCCCCTTACCGTAAACCTATGTCAAAGCACATTCTTGCACCAGTAGCTACTGTAGCAATGTGCTTTATTAGATGACGTTGCCTGTCCAGTGCACATTTACATATTAGTTGCCTTTTACGACGCGCCTGAGGGAGGAATGGTTCTATTTTTTCTTTGTCTCATCAGAGATCACAGGGAACCAGACGGGGATGGATACACTAAATACATATTTTTGTTTGAAATATCAACTCAATGAATGCCCCAGTCGTTGTCCTAGTAACGGGGAAACACCACTATTTCCTGTGTTGCAGACAGTCTTCAACTAACAACGTACGCGACTTACAACTATTCTTCTTCTTCTTCTTCCTCGGTCACCTTCAGACTTCCACATTTATGACTCGTGAGCAGACGTCAGCTCAAGGTTCCCGACATCTCCAAACAGTTTTTCGTTGACAGAAGTGGGTTGTTGCCATATGCTACTCCGTTCATTACTGTAGGTTTGGCAGTACTGCATCAGGCGTTCGACTGTCATCGGGCTGGTACCGCAGGTGCAGAGATCTGTTGCACCAATTTTGTATTTTTGGTATAGATGGTATCACAATCTGTTGTGTCCAGTGCGTAGCCGAAAAATGATGACCTGTTCTTTCCTGGATAATTGATGATATGCACCCTTTTTCAAATGGCCCGGGTGCTCTCTTTCCCATTTGGACTTGAATGTAGCCTTTATAGTAATCTTTCCATTGCGCAAGTTGTCTCTCTATCATTTTGTTGTAAGGCACCTCCTCCCTTAGCAAGTTTGTCTGCCTCCTCATTTCCTGGTATGTTGCAATGGGCTGGTATCCACTGGACTGTGCACCAGTTGAAACATTTGGCCAGTCTTTCAAGGGAGATTATCAGATCTTTCAATACTTTAGCATTACAACTATTCGACTTACGACGGGAAAAAACAAATTAAATTAAATAGTGAGGTAAATGTTCCCCAAAAAATTCTAGGTTTTCAGCCTGTCATAATTGTTATGATCTAAGGGGTATTTATGGCTTGGAGTATTGTAACCATGTAAACATGTTAACATGAGAGTTCTGCAGCGTTAAACTTTAATAACATTGACTTGATTGGATAATAAACTTTTGTCACGACACATTCCAGCTTTCCTCTTCTCATAACATGCCCAAAGAAATAAATTTTGCTTCCTCCTTATGTTGGTAGTTATCTTCCTTTGCACGCCGACTTGTTTCCGGACATCGTGATTACTCTGTTTAACTATCAATGGTATTTGTAACATTCTTCTGTAAGTGGTCTCCAGGGTTTTCCTTGCGTGCTTATTAATTATCCATGACTCGCTTCCATATGCTAGCATTGGCTCTATATACTGGAGAATTATCTTTCTTCCATTGACAAAGAGGTGTTGCATTAAATACTGTTCATTTATGCTTTCTCAGATGCATCTGGCATCTAAAGTTATTAAGGCGCCTAGGGATATGAATACATTGACTTGTTTTAAAACTATTACATTTACTTTGATAGTGCATTCTGGAGAAGTAATTTTCTACAAGATGACCACTTCTGTATATTTGCCATTTAGGCTATATCTGTACACTTCAGTTTTACAAATTACAGCGAGGCGGTTTTTTCAGTCTAAGGGAGATAACTGTACCATACTATTTAATTGTACTTTTGTTTCGAAATTGCTTCCCTTGTCTGAAACATAAATGCCATATTTTGAAATTACAAGAAGAACCTAATCTTCACACTCAGACAGCTGAGTGAAAAGGCACTTGAGTACAAGAGTGAGATCCATCTTTGTTTCATAGATCTGGAAAAGGCGTTTGACAGGGTCCCCTGGAGCAAACTTTGGGACTGTTTGGCAAGGAAGAACATTCCAGCACCTCTGATTCATGCTATACAGAGCTTCTACTAGTCTTGCAGAAATTATGTGAGGACAGCAAACCATAAACCAGAAGAGTTCAGGACCACCACTGGTGTAAGACAAGGTGATATCCTGTCACCTTATCTTTTCATACTCCTCATGGACGATGTCATCAAGGCATGTAAGGAGAGAACAAGAAAGTATTCAGTGGGGTACTGGAAGATAGGTCTGTATTTCAGAGCTGGCATTTGCTGATGATGTTGCCCTGATTGCTAAATCAGAGGCACATCTCCAGTCCAACCTGCAAGTCTGGAAGGAAGAGCTGGAGAAGAGAGGGATGGTCATAAGCAGCTCTAAAACAAAATCCATGGTGATATCACGAGAAGAAAGAAAACATCAGATTAAGTTGGGAGAACAGGTCCTGGAACAGGTCGACCACTTTAAATATCTTGGAGCTATTATAGACCGAAAGGGAGGCATCAAAGAAGAGTTGGCCACTCGAAAATCAGCAGCTGGGAGACTTTTTCAGGCCATAAATCGAGGATTCCTCAGCAAAAGAGAGGTTTGTAAGAAAACGAAGATGGCTGTATACCGCACCACCTATGTTCCAGTCTTGACATGGATGCGAGTCATGGGCAATGACTACAACCCACAAAAGCCAGATCCAAACCTCAGAAATGAGGTATCTGAGGAAGGTGGTTGAAGTAACAAGAAGAGACATGGTCCGCAACCAGACGATACGTCAAGGCCTAAAATCCCACCTCATGCAGACCCAAGTAGAACAGTCCCAAATAAGATGGTTTGACCATGTCTGCAGAATGGGAGAAGATCGGCTACCACGACAAGTATGGAAAACAAAGAGCCATGGATCCAGACCCCCAGGACGACCAAGATACGGCTGGGAGGACAACATTAGATAATCTTTGAAGGACCGAGGACTAGAATGGAACCAGGCCAGCAGGAAGACAGCCGATAGGATAGTCTGGCTCTCTCTCTCTCTCTCAAACCTCTACACCTCACAGTAGAAGGGGAACGACTAAGTAAGTAAGAAGTAATCAGTAGATACAGTAATTCCCTATACAGAAATAATCTAAGTGAAACAAAACGTATCCCCACCCAGAGGAGGATCTACTATGAAGATAATGAAGCTTGAGCTTCAAGGTCCTCAAGTCCAATTTTCTCTTTAATACGTTTTTTTTTTTTTTTTTTGCCATTTCCCAACACTTTTTTCTTTTTAATAAGAGGGGCTCATACAAGTGTTCAAACTTCAGTGCCCCTAAAATGTAGATCCGCCACTGTCCCCACCAACTTTTTTTTTTTTTTTCAGGAAAAGGCGCTTAAAAAACTAAACTGCGTATCAATTGAAAAAACGCGCAGGCCTTACAATTTTTGTCCAGGAAGATGTTTCAGAAATATTCGCAGCATCTTTTCTCGCAAAATTTCCAGATTTCCCCATTCTGCTTACGCTTGTTTTTATCGCCGGTGCAATGGATAAGTATCACTATTTTAGATTTATATATAACAGTAGATACTGAGTAGAATCCAACAAATTTGCAGTCAAACTGATGTGTACAGTTATACAATAAACCAGGGTTATAGAGTCGGCCAAAAAAATTCCGACTCTGAAATTGTTAGAAGTCCGACTACAGTTTTTTTAACTAGTCACATGTCATAAAATGCGGAGTCTAAGTCCTGACTCCGACTCCGCTAAAAACGACCGACTCCACAGCCAGCAATAAATATTGCTGTAGTTAATAAATGACCGTAATTATTAAGTTTAGGAGGTTAAAAATAATTAGAGCGGGGCGTATGTCCCATTTCGCCGAAATAATTATTGATACCGGTACGTTGGCCGATTTAGTCGCCCAAGTCAATACACACTAAATAATGAATCGCGGAGACAGTAATAACATGTTTTTTTTTTTTTGGTGTGTGTATGTATGGTTTTATTTTGTCCATACCAAGGCAACATTTTAAAAAATATCCGCACATTTACAAAAAATGTTATGACAAAAGAGCTGGTAATAAATTAGCCAAATTTTATTCTACTGGCTTTCTTTCACTTCTCCCCCGTGTCATTTTTGAAGATTAGCTCCGTGGCTTCATACCCAATGCATCCAGGAAGTTTAAATTTTTACTTTCTCGACTGTTCCAATCAGCGTTGCCACTCCAAGGTGGATTCACCAATACCTAGGTTTTTTTTTGTCCCGTCTAGGTGTCATTTTCCTTCATTAGTTGAAGAACACCACCTAGATTTCGACCAAAATCGGTCAAAACTGCCCAAAAATCGCCCACAGTAAACTCAAAAATCGCAGATATCTAGTTTTTTTTTTAATTCAGAGTGGCAACGCTGGTTGCAACACCCTTTTCCCCTCTATATGGAAAGAAGATATATATATATATATATATATATATATATATATATATATATATATATATATATATATATATATATATATATATATATATATATATATATAGTATTTTTTATTAATACAGTCTGACAATAAGAGCTTATCATGTGCTGTATGTGCAGTTAATATAGTTTGGTGGGGGAAATCTTTTTGTGGTAACAAGTTTTTTAACGGGATGGGGTAACTAGCCCCATGCCCAACCCTCCTTATCTGAATTTACGACATGGGTACAGTGTTACTATTCTTTGCTCCCCCTGTCGGGCCCCGGTAACACACAGGTTAACATTGTAATCTCAATATATTGCGTAATTTACCTATTCTTTCCAATCCTAACGCTGGTTTTGGTAAAAGATCCAGTGATGTTCCCGAGTCTTTTACGTCACCTGTATGATGATGTATTCTCTCCATTTGAGTGTTTAAGCTATTTCATCTAAATTTTCCTTGATCTTCTTCGTGCCTCACTCTCATGCTTTCTAATCTCCGGTCCGGTCTGGTAGTTAGTCAACTTACGTTTTGACTGGGTATCAAGATCGCGAGCATCCGATTGACAGAGTGGTTAGAGTGCTGGTCTCTCGTGGCAAAGGTGCCGGGTTCGAATCACGGTAGCAACACACTCCAGTCTACCCAGCATGTTAATGTATACCTGACTCTGCTCTTTGAGTTAGGGAAGGAAAAGACAGTAAGGAAGGGAACTGGTCACCCCACCTCTCGTATGGTGAAGTCTCTAACACTTCACACCCTTACAGTAAATTAATATGAGACAAACACAAAGGTATGATCAGGCACTCATAGGAAATAAAGATGTCGAACACTAGACGACAGAAAAACAACAGACGTGAGTGGCTTACCCAGGATTCGAACCCTGGACCTTCCGTGCGACAACCCCGCCTAGCTACGCAAGCGAATCACACTATCCTCACTGCCATCTACGCATCACCAAAAAATGATGCTTCGATGACAGGACATACCTTTGTGTTTGTCTCATATTAATTTATTGTTTACAGGCCTTGGGTTTCTCTTCCTTATGTGTTATAAATGTTCACACCCTTACAGCATATCTGCTATGGGACTACCATTACCTTTTTTTATCAAGAGGCAAGAAGTCTTCCTGCAGGAGATCAACTAGTGATGGTCCCATTAGGAGCAAATAAGGAAATGACGATATTAATGATGATATTAATTGATGATAGATCACTTTATTGGCTTACTGAATAAGTCTTGGTCCTATCTCTCTGCCTATTACCTTCCACCAGTAGTAAGCATAATGTCAAAGTATCCCATTTGTTTTAGTATACTATTACAAAATTTTAGACTTACTTCTTGTCAGCAATGAAGGAATTAGGAGTATCTTTGATGTATGTGGTGAAGTGGGATGTTATAAATATTTATAGGGGACTTAGTGTACTGACTGAGATCAGCTGTGAAGGTATCTATATCTATTAAGAGTAGTGTATTATAGATAACCTTACTTGCTACCACATATCTATATATCTCAGTCAGAATTATTCTGGAATAGTGTGATGACTACGTTATGTGTCTAGGGTATGTGTATGATGAAGTGTAAGTCACAACAACAGACAGATAAACAATTTAATTTAATCCACTACTCTTGACAACACTGTGACACTCACATACATATAACACTCTATGAGAATATCTTAAGGAGTCACTGATAACTTTTCAAATAACAATATGTATTCATGGTTATCATAAAGGTATATGTGTCCTGATTCAAATACAAAGGAACCAGGAATCACAATCAATTTAATTACAAGTATATGTACAGACTTTATCAATATGAATATTGTAGTGACATATATTATTAAAATATCCTATGTGTGTCAGTTGTGTAGTGGTAATATGAGGTAATACTGGTTTTGTTTTGTTCAAGCTCTGTTGGTATTTGTCATCATGACTTCAATAGTTTGTCTTTTGGGACTAGTATTGGAGATGTTCTCAGTTCCTGATATTAAGACAATTAAATTCCCCTCTGAATGTTATTTTTACAAAGTTATTTCAAGATGAGGGGACATAATGTTGAGCTCAGCTGGCCAAATCAGCTTATCTTGCGTGATGGCGGCAGGAAAGGACTCCTCTGCTCGAATTCTCCCCTGGGCTCTGGAGACACCTCACTGATAGCTAAAAAGACCAAGGAGTATGCTGTCCGACTCTGGATTCAGCAAAGCTCTGACCAGGTGCTGCTCAGTACCATCAAGACCACGGTCCCTGAAATCAAGAAGGAGGTACCTTCTACTTCATAACTAACTTATACTCTCTTTTACACTGATCACAACACATCACAAACATTGAGTTCAGAGCGTTAGGCCAACTGTCAGCTTCATCTGCAATACTTTATACCAGTATTTACCTCCTTAATGGTTACCACGCCTCTGCACTTCCAGCATTATTTCTTTCTAATCAATCATCCAGGTGTCAGTGTACTATTTGGCCATTCCATGCCGTTTTACTTCCCTCCGACACCCTCTGTTCAGGCTGGAGCATTATAGGCTTTATCTCCTGTTTGCCACTGAACTACACATATATATACAGGCATAAATTAACAATTTACATTCAATTTTCATTAAAAGATACTGAATGGTTCAAGCTTACCACAATTTCATGGAAATAAACACAGATACGTTGATTAGCAATGAATTCTGGCACAATTACTGGCACAAATTCCCATCTGCTTATGTTCCAGGCTTTTATTTAACACAAATATGAGCTGGCTTCAACGCACTGATGCTTTATCAAGCTTATTTAAACAAGTGGTTTCGAACTAACGCTCCTAAGTGATTATATCAGCGAGTCTAGCCAATGAGGCCACGTTTCGACAAGTGTTTGAAAAAATGTTACCTTTTCACGTCTCCCCTAACAACGAAAGATAGTATTTATAGCCCGACCAATCGTGGTTAGTCTTTCATTTGTTGCGCTCCAATCAATTTGGAGTTTACATGGTAGGCTAATTCTGTAACGTAAGATTTTTTTCAAACACGTTATAAAAAATTTTTATGAGCAGAAATGATTCCATACTGTCAGGCATCCCCACTATTTTATTTTGGTTATAATTTATTAATTCCTGGACTATTTGCGTAACGTTTTACATATTCTTTGTCAGCAAGCCCTAAGGAACCCAAATATCCAAATTTAAAAGAGCTACGTGGCTGCGTTCAAAATATGCAATTTCTTCTACCTCCTGTTTCGAAGATGTGCTGTCTGGGTACTGTTATGTTTTCAACCGTAAACCCATCTATTGTTATCTTTCCTAATAAGCGTTTTTTTATGATTTTAAAACCTAACTCTGGGAAGGGTAGTGAATTTATCACTGTCCGTCTGAAAAAAAAGTTAGTGCATGTAGTCTTACACGCGTGATGGCAGCATTTGTGTATCGCGCGACGCGTGTTGCATGCGTTCCTGATTTTCAGCCCTCCCTCTCTCTTTATCCTTTAGTCCATCTGTTCGTTCGTTCCGCCGTGTATAAAATGGAATGAATGAAATATTTAAATTAGGTCATTGATCCGCTGGGTATCTCAATGTTTTTCCAAGAAATACAGCACACGTTTCATTGAAGAACGCGGGTAATAATATAGTAGGCTTTTATATCAACGTGAAAGCGTTACAATTTGCAGACGTAGCAGAAAACAAGGGGGATTTCGAGTACATTCTGTGTGACAGCACTGTTATTTTTCCATTGCTCTTCTCTTTATTAATTTTATTTGTTAGGCTTCATATTTACCTAATAATTTATATATGTGGATTAGAATATTCCACGACAATGTAACACCTCTGAGATAAGTTATTAAGTTGGTACTGACGTCTCATCTTATGAGAATCAATTTCAGCTATATGGTGACACAAGTACCATTCGCGGAGAAGCTCTACAGAGATTAAGATAGCCTCAAACTGACTACTGCTTTCTCTGAAAACATTCAAGTAGACGTCTGAGAGTTTACGAAGAAGAAGAAATATCAGCTGAACAACATTACACTAAGAGGACCTGCTACATACTCACCCCCACCGGAGCATCCAGAAAATTTTAAAAAGGACCAAATGCCTATTCAATAGGGTGACTATTTCTGATGATCTGATTACATCATGTTGTAAAGACCTGTACATCTTCTTCTTTCATATTTCAACTGCCAAAGAAGCACAAGCTTTCAATAAACTTATACCAAGTCTTCCTGTCCCGTGCCATCAGGTCAAGGTCATTCTATGTCTTCTTCATCCCCTGCATGTCTGTCACCAGTTCTCTTCTCCAGGTGTTTCTTGGTCTTCCTCTACCTGGTCCTACCCTGGGGATTCCAGAACAAGGACTGTCTGGTAATGGTATCAACAGGTTTTCTCAATGCGTGTTCTTTCCATCTCCAGCATCTTCTCATCTCTTGTTGGACGGTGCTTGGCTAATCCTTGTCATCAGTTCCACATTAGTGATTTATCTTGTCATCAGTTCCACATTAGTGATTTATCTTGTCATCAGTTCCACATTAGTGATCTATCTTGTCATCAGTTCCACATTAGTGATTTATCTTGTCATCAGTTCCACATTAGTGATTTATCTTGTCATCAGTTCCACATTAGTGATTTATCTTGTCATCAGTTCCACATAAGTGATCTATCTTGTCATCAGTTCCACATTAGTGATTTATCTTGTCATCAGTTCCACATTAGTGATCTATCTTGTCATCAGTTCCACATTAGTGATCTATCTTGTCATCAGTTCCACATTAGTGATCTATCTTGTCATCAGTTCCACATTAGTGATCTATCTTGTCATCAGTTCCACATTAGTGATTTATCTTGTCATCAGTTCCACATTAGTGATTTATCTTGTCATCAGTTCCACATTAGTGATTTATCTTGTCATCAGTTCCACATTAGTGATCTATCTTGTCATCAGTTCCACATTAGTGATCTATCTTGTCATCAGTTCCACATTAGTGATCTATCTTGTCATCAGTTCCACATTAGTGATCTATCTTGTCATCAGTTCCACATTAGTGATCTATCTTGTCATCAGTTCCACATTAGTGATCTATCTTGTCATCAGTTCCACATTAGTGATTTATCTTGTCATCAGTTCCACATTAGTGATCTATCTTGTCATCAGTTCCACATTAGTGATCTATCTTGTCATCAGTTCCACATTAGTGATCTATCTTGTCATCAGTTCCACATTAGTGATTTATCTTGTCATCAGTTCCACATTAGTGATTTATCTTGTCATCAGTTCCACATTAGTGATCTATCTTGTCATCAGTTCCACATTAGTGATCTATCTTGTCATCAGTTCCACATTAGTGATCTATCTTGTCATCAGTTCCACATTAGTGATCTATCTTATCATCAGTTCCACATTAAGGATCTATCTTATCATCAGTTCCACATTAGTGATCTATCTTGTCATCAGTTCCACATTAGTGATTTATCTTGTCATCAGTTCCACATTAGTGATCTATCTTGTCATCAGTTCCACATTAGTGATCTATCTTGTCATCAGTTCCACATTAGTGATTTATCTTGTCATCAGTTCCACATTAGTGATTTATCTTGTCATCAGTTCCACATTAGTGATTTATCTTATCATCAGTTCCACATTAGTGATTTATCTTGTCATCAGTTCCACATTAGTGATTTATCTTGTCATCAGTTCCACATTAGTGATCTATCTTGTCATCAGTTCCACATTAGTGATCTATCTTGTCATCAGTTCCACATTAGTGATCTATCTTGTCATCAGTTCCACATTAGTGATCTATCTTGTCATCAGTTCCACATTAGTGATTTATCTTGTCATCAGTTCCACATTAGTGATTTATCTTGTCATCAGTTCCACATTAGTGATTTATCTTGTCATCAGTTCCACATTAGTGATTTATCTTATCATCAGTTCCACATTAGTGATCTATCTTGTCATCAGTTCCACATTAGTGATCTATCTTGTCATCAGTTCCACATTAGTGATCTATCTTGTCATCAGTTCCACATTAGTGATCTATCTTGTCATCAGTTCCACATTAGTGATCTATCTTGTCATCAGTTCCACATTAGTGATTTATCTTGTCATCAGTTCCACATTAGTGATTTATCTTGTCATCAGTTCCACATTAGTGATTTATCTTATCATCAGTTCCACATTAGTGATTTATCTTATCATCAGTTCCACATTAGTGATTTATCTTGTCATCAGTTCCACATTAGTGATTTATCTTGTCATCAGTTCCACATTAGTGATCTATCTTGTCATCAGTTCCACATAAGTGATCTATCTTGTCATCAGTTCCACATTAGTGATCTATCTTGTCATCAGTTCCACATTAGTGATTTATCTTGTCATCAGTTCCACATTAGTGATTTATCTTGTCATCAGTTCCACATTAGTGATTTATCTTGTCATCAGTTCCACATTAGTGATTTATCTTGTCATCAGTTCCACATTAGTGATTTATCTTGTCATCAGTTCCACATTAGTGATTTATCTTGTCATCAGTTCCACATTAGTGATCTATCTTGTCATCAGTTCCACATTAGTGATCTATCTTGTCATCAGTTCCACATTAGTGATCTATCTTGTCATCAGTTCCTTATTAGTGATTTATCTTGTCATCAGTTCCACATTAGTTATTTATCTTGTCATCAGTTCCACATTAGTGATCTATCTTGTCATCAGTTCCACATTAGTGATTTATCTTGTCATCAGTTCCACATTAGTGATCTATCTTGTCATCAGTTCCACATTAGTGATCTATCTTGTCATCAGTTCCACATTAGTGATCTATCTTGTCATCAGTTCCACATTAGTGATTTATCTTGTCATCAGTTCCACATTAGTGATTTATCTTGTCATCAGTTCCACATTAGTGATTTATCTTGTCATCAGTTCCACATTAGTGATTTATCTTGTCATCAGTTCCACATTAGTGATTTATCTTGTCATCAGTTCCACATTAGTGATTTATCTTGTCATCAGTTCCACATTAGTGATCTATCTTGTCATCAGTTCCACATTAGTGATCTATCTTGTCATCAGTTCCACATTAGTGATCTATCTTGTCATCAGTTCCACATTAGTGATTTATCTTGTCATCAGTTCCACATTAGTGATTTATCTTGTCATCAGTTCCACATTAGTGATTTATCTTGTCATCAGTTCCACATTAGTGATTTATCTTGTCATCAGTTCCACATTAGTGATTTATCTTGTCATCAGTTCCACATTAGTGATTATCTTGTCATCAGTTCCACATTAGTGATTTATCTTGTCATCAGTTCCACATTAGTGATCTATCTTGTCATCAGTTCCACATTAGTGATCTATCTTGTCATCAGTTCCACATTAGTGATCTATCTTGTCATCAGTTCCACATTAGTGATTTATCTTGTCATCAGTTCCACATTAGTGATTTATCTTGTCATCAGTTCCACATTAGTGATTTATCTTGTCATCAGTTCCACATTAGTGATCTATCTTGTCATCAGTTCCACATTAGTGATCTATCTTGTCATCAGTTCCACATTAGTGATCTATCTTGTCATCAGTTCCACATTAGTTATTTATCTTGTCATCAGTTCCACATTAGTGATCTATCTTGTCATCAGTTCCACATTAGTGATTTATCTTGTCATCAGTTCCACATTAGTGATTTATCTTGTCATCAGTTCCACATTAGTGATCTATCTTATCATCAGTTCCACATTAGTGATCTATCTTGTCATCAGTTCCACATTAGTGATCTATCTTGTCATCAGTTCCACATTAGTGATCTATCTTGTCATCAGTTCCACATTAGTGATTTATCTTGTCATCAGTTCCACATTAGTGATTTATCTTGTCATCAGTTCCACATTAGTGATTTATCTTGTCATCAGTTCCACATTAGTGATCTATCTTATCATCAGTTCCACATTAGTGATCTATCTTATCATCAGTTCCACATTAGTGATCTATCTTATCATCAGTTCCACATTAGTGATCTATCTTATCATCAGTTCCACATTAGTGATCTATCTTGTCATCAGTTCCACATTAGTGATCTATCTTGTCATCAGTTCCACATTAGTGATCTATCTTGTCATCAGTTCCACATTAGTGATTTATCTTGTCATCAGTTCCACATTAGTGATTTATCTTGTCATCAGTTCCACATTAGTGATCTATCTTATCATCAGTTCCACATTAGTGATCTATCTTATCATCAGTTCCACATTAGTGATTTATCTTGTCATCAGTTCCACATTAGTGATCTATCTTGTCATCAGTTCCACATTAGTGATCTATCTTGTCATCAGTTCCACATTAGTGATTTACCTTGTCATCAGTTCCACATTAGTGATCTATCTTATCATCAGTTCCACATTAGTGATCTATCTTATCATCAGTTCCACATTAGTGATCTATCTTATCATCAGTTCCACATTAGTGATCTATCTTATCATCAGTTCCACATTAGTGATCTATCTTATCATCAGTTCCACATTAGTGATCTATCTTATCATCAGTTCCACATTAGTGATCTATCTTATCATCAGTTCCACATTAGTGATCTATCTTGTCATCAGTTCCACATTAGTGATTTATCTTGTCATCAGTTCCACATTAGTGATCTATCTTGTCATCAGTTCCACATTAGTGATCTATCTTATCATCAGTTCCACATTAGTGATCTATCTTATCATCAGTTCCACATTAGTGATCTATCTTGTCATCAGTTCCACATCAGTGATTTATCTTGTCATCAGTTCCACATTAGTGATTTATCTTGTCATCAGTTCCACATTAGTGATCTATCTTATCATCAGTTCCACATTAGTGATTTATCTTGTCATCAGTTCCACACTAGTGATCTATCTTGTCATCAGTTCCACATTAGTGATCTATCTTGTCATCAGTTCCACATTAGTGATCTATCTTATCATCAGTTCCACATTAAGGATCTATCTTATCATCAGTTCCACATTAGTGATCTATCTTGTCATCAGTTCCACATTAGTGATTTATCTTGTCATCAGTTCCACATTAGTGATCTATCTTGTCATCAGTTCCACATTAGTGATCTATCTTGTCATCAGTTCCACATTAGTGATCTATCTTATCATCAGTTCCACATTAGTGATTTATCTTGTCATCAGTTCCACATTAGTGATCTATCTTGTCATCAGTTCCACATTAGTGATTTATCTTGTCATCAGTTCCACATTAGTGATCTATCTTGTCATCAGTTCCACATTAGTGATCTATCTTGTCATCAGTTCCACATTAGTGATCTATCTTGTCATCAGTTCCACATTAGTGATCTATCTTGTCATCAGTTCCACATTAGTGATCTATCTTGTCATCAGTTCCACATTAGTGATTTATCTTGTCATCAGTTCCACATTAGTGATCTATCTTGTCATCAGTTCCACATTAGTGATCTATCTTGTCATCAGTTCCACATTAGTGATCTATCTTGTCATCAGTTCCACATTAGTGATCTATCTTGTCATCAGTTCCACATTAGTGATCTATCTTGTCATCAGTTCCACATTAGTGATCTATCTTATCATCAGTTCCACATTAGTGATTTATCTTATCATCAGTTCCACATTAGTGATCTATCTTATCATCAGTTCCACATTAGTGATTTATCTTGTCATCAGTTCCACATTAGTGATTTATCTTGTCATCAGTTCCACATTAGTGATCTATCTTATCATCAGTTCCACATTAGTGATCTATCTTGTCATCAGTTCCACATTAGTGATTTATCTTGTCATCAGTTCCACATTAGTGATCTATCTTGTCATCAGTTCCACATTAGTGATCTATCTTGTCATCAGTTCCACATTAGTGATTTATCTTGTCATCAGTTCCACATTAGTGATCTATCTTGTCATCAGTTCCACATTAGTGATCTATCTTGTCATCAGTTCCACATTAGTGATTTATCTTGTCATCAGTTCCACATTAGTGATCTATCTTGTCATCAGTTCCACATTAGTGATCTATCTTATCATCAGTTCCACATTAGCGATCTATCTTGTCATCAGTTCCACATTAGCGATTTATCTTGTCATCAGTTCCACATTAGTGATCTATCTTGTCATCAGTTCCACATTAGTGATCTATCTTGTCATCAGTTCCACATTAGTGATCTATCTTGTCATCCGTTCCACATTAGTGATTTATCTTGTCATCAGTTCCACATTAGTGATCTATCTTGTCATCAGTTCCACATTAGTGATCTATCTTATCATCAGTTCCACATTAGTGATTTATCTTGTCATCAGTTCCACATTAGTGATTTATCTTGTCATCAGTTCCACATTAGTGATTTATCTTGTCATCAGTTCCACATTAGTGATTTATCTTGTCATCAGTTCCACATTAGTGATTTATCTTGTCATCAGTTCCACATTAGTGATCTATCTTATCATCAGTTCCACATTAGTGATTTATCTTGTCATCAGTTCCACATTAGTGATTTATCTTGTCATCAGTTCCACATTAGTGATTTATCTTGTCATCAGTTCCACATTAGTGATCTATCTTATCATCAGTTCCACATTAGTGATCTATCTTGTCATCAGTTCCACATTAGTGATTTATCTTGTCATCAGTTCCACATTAGTGATCTATCTTGTCATCAGTTCCACATTAGTGATCTATCTTATCATCAGTTCCACATTAGTGATCTATCTTATCATCAGTTCCACATTAGTGATCTATCTTATCATCAGTTCCACATTAGTGATCTATCTTGTCATCAGTTCCACATTAGTGATCTATCTTGTCATCAGTTCCACATTAGTGATTTATCTTGTCATCAGTTCCACATTAGTGATCTATCTTGTCATCAGTTCCACATTAGTGATCTATCTTGTCATCAGTTCCACATTAGTGATCTATCTTGTCATCAGTTCCACATTAGTGATCTATCTTGTCATCAGTTCCACATTAGTGATCTATCTTGTCATCAGTTCCACATTAGTGATCTATCTTGTCATCAGTTCCACATTAGTGATCTATCTTGTCATCAGTTCCACATTAGTGATCTATCTTGTCATCAGTTCCACATTAGTGATTTATCTTGTCATCAGTTCCACATTAGTGATTTATCTTGTCATCAGTTCCACATTAGTGATCTATCTTGTCATCAGTTCCACATTAGTGATCTATCTTGTCATCAGTTCCACATTAGTGATCTATCTTGTCATCAGTTCCACATTAGTGATCTATCTTGTCATCAGTTCCACATTAGTGATTTATCTTGTCATCAGTTCCACATTAGTGATTTATCTTGTCATCAGTTCCACATTAGTGATCTATCTTGTCATCAGTTCCACATTAGTGATTTATCTTGTCATCAGTTCCACATTAGTGATTTATCTTGTCATCAGTTCCACATTAGTGATTTATCTTGTCATCAGTTCCACATTAGTGATTTATCTTGTCATCAGTTCCACATTAGTGATTTATCTTGTCATACCACTTCAGTGCTTCTATTCTACTTCTTCTTCTTCCGTCCTTAGCCAAAGACCGACCAAGCAGTCAGAGGCCATTACGCCTTGCGGCGTCTTAGGGCAACAAGAAATTATCCGTTGTTCCGTTACGCCTAAAGGCGTTTATTGGTACAACAGAATATTAATTGTTGTTTCCGTAATCAATGTGACAAGCAAGCGGTTGATCAATCCGCTGTGCCCCGAACTTGCCCTCGTGTGTACTATGTTTATTTATACCTGTTCAATATGCAGATAGCTTGACAATGGTAACTCCAACTGAGCAGTCAGATTTGGGAAAAATATTTGCGTAATTTTTAAAACATTTTAAAAACCATCATTCTTATTTCTCCCCATCACCCTGTCTACTCACAACAACCGCACAGAAGTGTAAATGGCTGTCTACAAGAAAACACAATCAGTGTAGTACACTTAATAATAATGTTGCTGAAAAGCTGCTTACCCTCCCAAGATAACCTATTTTTTGAAAACTGTACTGTTATGACAATCAGAACAATGCTAGACAATACAGTTTAATCACCAGCTTTGTGGACAAAGAAATAATATGACTATTGATATCTCAGGCATAAAGGCTATAAGGTGACTAATATGAGGTTGTGCAAGAGGCTGGCAACCTCATCATGTCAAACAGACGGCAACAAAAACCATTGCTGCAAGAGGTTGCTTTAGTGTAGGCTTTCTTAAGGGTCCAATCTGAAGTCATGGTTTCATGCTCCATAAGAAGTGAAAAAGGAGATGATGATGATAAAGATTATGGACAATTTGATATTCTTATACCACGTTATATGAACAGTGTTGGATTGTTGCAAATTAAGTCCCTGTTGGTTTGCTTCTATTCTACACAAGCATTAATTTAATAAAGTCTGTAGCTTTTTGTTTGTTGTTTCTGTTGTCTCCATGTTTCAGAGCCATATAATAGGACTGACTTGACATTTGAATCGAACATTCTGATTTTTGTGTTGGGCCTGATTTCTTTTGATCTACATACTAAAGCTCTGTACATAGTTTCTTATTATTATCAAAGTGGAAGCAACAGGAAATAGAAGCCCAGTAGAAGATGAACCAAGGGAATGATATAATGCCAAAGCCAGCAAAGCACTACAATTCACCAGGCCATGCAATCTGCAAAAAATTGTAAACAAAGAACTCTTTCTTCCAATCTTCACAGCACAAAGAAGAGAAAATATAATGTTACACTCCTATTGAAGAGGGCAGATAAATTAAATCAAATCCGGTGAAGGTAATTTATTACATAGAAAAAAACTTCCAGTTTATTAGTGAAAAAATAAGTACAAAAAATATAATCTTTACAGAAATAGGTAGCAGCGTTCATGCTTAGCTGCTATTGCATACTTTTATACATATCATGAATATATATTTGGTACTCTCGACTTGTCTCTTTCATCATAATACTGTTTTCAACTTGTCTCTTTCATTGTAATACTGCTCTCAACTTGTCTTTTTCTTCGTAATACTGCTCTCAACTTGTCTCTTTCATTGTAATACTGCTCTCAACTTGTCTCTTTCATTATAATACTGCTCTCAACTTGTCTATTTCATTGTAATACTGCTCTCAACTTGTCTCTTTCATTGTAGTGCTACTTTCAATTTCTCTTTCATTGTAATGCTACTTTCAACTTCTCTTTCATTGTAATGCTTCTTTCAACTTGTCTCTTTCATTGTAATACTGCTCTCAGCTTGTCTTTCATTGTAATACTGCTCTCAATTTGTCTCTTTCATTGTAATGCTGGTGTCTGGCACATATCAGTAGCTTAATGTGCAGTCTAATTTTCCAATGATGCGCATTTTAAATATGAAATAACTAAGACGTGAGTACTTTCAAGAATCTCAACAAATATGTTACAGTAATTATCATACGACTTTTGTTCCTTTTCAGCTATCATCATTAGGTTAAGCAGCAGCTGCAGTCAATTTACTTTCATCTTTTATTTAAGCATCTTTTTTTTTAAATAACAGTGACTCATCATGACAAAGAACAGGCAATCACATAAAATCTTATACATGTTAACATTTTCAAAGACAGTTTGTAAATATGCACTTGCAGTATACATGAATCAAAGAAAGTATGTGAAAAATTCATGTAGGGAGGGGTTCAGATCATAAGGGTGACTACCCAGATTATGGAGAGGATGCAGGGACCAGGAAGACAAACACCATGATGGTGGACACACTGGACTGGTCCAGACCATTGACAGAATAGAGTGGTCCAGACTATGAGAATGATTACCTAGAAAATATAAAGACTGGAGTGGTCCAAACTATGAGAATGACCACCCAGACAAAGGACAGAATGGAGTGGTCCAGACTATGAGAATGATTACCTAGAAAATATAAAGACTTGAGTGGTCCAGACCACAAGAATGACTGCCCTGACAAAGACAGAATGTAGTGGTCCAGATTATCAGAATGACTACCCAGACGAAGGACAGAATGGAGTGGTCCAGACCAGGAGAATGTCTATCTAGAAAAACTAGTGTTGTTCAAACCATGAGAATGGCTACCTAGATGAAGGACAGAATGGAGTGGTCCAGACAAGGAGAATGTCTACCTAGAAAATGGAAATACTAGTGTTGTTCAAACCATGAGAATGGCTACCTAGATGAAGGACAGAATGGAGTGGTCCAGACCAGGAGAATGTCTACCTATAAAATGGAAAGACTAGTGTTGTCCAAACCATGAGAATGACCACCAAGATGCACAGAATTACTATATTTCCTTCTTATCTACTGTCTGAGTAGTGTGACTTCTGAGTAGTGATATTTCATTTATTGTGGCTAAAGACACTAGATTCGTTCCAAGGAGCTAAAATGTCATGGAACACTGAAGACTTGAAATTTAAAATTAAAAAAAAAAAAGCAATGACAGCAAATTCCTTTTTACACAAGCTTCCCATAATTCAACATATTTTTACTAACTTTATCTGACACATCATTCATTGATCTGTTATTATCAAATACTCACTTACAGAACCATGTTAACACAAACTAACACTACTATTAAACTCTATGATCAATAGTGCTTATATATACATCATGGAAACATTTATCATTTTCTATGTTCCTTAGAAAACATATGTACATAAGCGTACAATAAGTATTTTGTGAAAGTGAGATACTGTCATTACAGGAAATACCTTAGTATGGGTAACAAGTGACAGACAAAAACAGGTGAGGTGAAGTCTTGTTAAAGTCATTGTAAAAGTCATCATCAGCCTTGGCAGGGAGTGTAGAGATTGATGCAATGGGAAAGCAGAGCTGGAAATTAATCAACTGATGAATGATCATGCTGCAGATGATGACGTCAATGTGTATACTGATGGGTTTGTAGTCTGTAGTGAGAAATCAGGATGGGGTTTCTCGGCTTGAGAAAGGTTCATGGTCGTCGCTGGACAAAGCGGAGCTTACATGACAATAACCTCCAGCATGAGAATGGAGATAGCAGCAATTACTGCAGGCCTAAGCTTATTGTCTGAAACTGCATTAATCAGGGCAGTTGTGTTGGACTTCAATCCAAGCTTCATAAGGTCTAAACGAATACCTACAATATGGATGCAGAGCATACATAGAGGCCTCAAACGTTCAGGAACTGATATGGATCTACTGTCCTTGTCATGTAGGGGTATGCAGCAATGAGAGATCTGACAGACTAGACTTAAGAGCATCCACTGTGGAGACACTCGACATGGATAAAAGAGAGATACTAAGGAAAATTAATGACCACCACTTGGACAACAACACTGCAATCAATGAATCAACAAGGTTAAAACTGCTGGAATTTAGCACCAGATATAACACCAGCAGGGATGGACATATAAGAGAATGGATCAGGCAAATATACTACCAACCCACTATAGGAACAATCAGAATTCATACCCATTAAAATTTGCTGAGGGAGACTGAGCACCTATGGGTTTGCCTGGAATGCAATGATGTCGATTCTGAACAACAATAACAATAAAGTTGCATAAAAAGGAAAAGTTATTCCTATAGGACATACTGCCATAGGGAGTGACATGTTAGAGACTTCACCATACTAGATCCAGCTTTTTTATGACGTGAGTTTACCAGTTTCCTCCCTCACTGCCAGAGTCAGGTACCAATTTTTACAGTTGCATAGATTGAAATATTATGCTACCAGGTATCGGTCCTGTAACCGGAGCCCCGAGAGGAAAGGGCTTTAACTGCGGATGATCTAAAGTCACATACACAGTCCAAGTCAAGCACTGCGACAAAATATTTTCTAGTGATTAGCATGACAAAATAATAACAACATAAAGACAAAGTTCTGCCATCAATGGTACCTATACCTTGTAACGGTATGGCAGCTTGTGTACCCTGACAATCCCCAGAGCTATGCCAGTGGGAGTTTTACTCCTGGTAGTTCAACCAAGCTGGACTGGCCTGCGTGGGTAAAGGTCAGACAAAAGCTGGTACCCTGGTCCTCCAGGTTGGGGGTTTTAGCACAGGGCCGACACGCCTGTCTATGTAAAAAAATTGCACGTTACAGAAACGGCAACAAATGGAAAAACTTTGATGCTGGACAGATATCCGGAGTCTCAGGCTCGTATGACTGCCAGTAGTGAAAGCCGAAAGGAAGCCATTGGTTTGAAAACGGATGCCCTGACCGCAAAACACAAAACCAGAATTGGATTTTGGAACGTCAGAACTATGAATGAGGCAGGAAAGCTGAGACAAATCACAGCAGAGATAAGGAACTACAAATTACATATCCTGGGAATAAGCGAGAGCAGATGGACAGGGACGGGGGGAATAAAAACAGCTACAGGGGAAACAGTACTTTATTCTGGCAGAGAGGATGGTCAGCACAACGAAGGTGTAGCCATTATCCTGAAGAAAGAAATGGAAAGGTCTTTACTGGAATTGAAACCCATCAATAACAGACTGATAAGAACAAGACTGAGAGGGAGATTCACCAACACCACAATTATACAATGCTACGCACCAACAAACGACAGCGACGAAAAGATCAAGGATGAGTTCTATCAACAGGTACAAAAGGAAATGGAAACTGCACCCAGGTACGATCTTATTATAGTAATGGGAGACCTTAATGCGAAAGTTGGAAGACACAATAATTATAACGAAAGAGTAATGGGGAAATGCGGCAGTGGAACAGTAAATGAGAATGGGGACAAAATAATAAGCTTCTGCAGTATTAACAGCTGGTCATTGGAGGAACACTTTTTCCACACAAAGAAGTGCACAAGTTAATGTGGGAATCACCAAATGGACGGAACAGAAACCAGATAGATCACATAAGGATCAATGGCAGATGGAGACATGTAGGTTAAAGGCAATATCTAATGAACAGTACAGTCAGCTGGACAAGGAAGTAAAACGTCAAACTCGTGCTAACAAAAGGACATTTCTGGATGACCTTGCAAGACAGGCAGAAGAGGCTGCACTGAGAAATGAACAAATTTCACAGTTTATAAAATAACTAAAACTATCAGTGGAAAACGAGGTGCAAACAACATAACGTTAGTAAGAGACAAGCAAGGAAATCTCATCATCACAGCACAGGGCAGAAAACAAGATGGGCAGAGCACTTCAGAGAAACACTGAATAAGGAACCACCAGAGACTCAGCTGAATGTTCCTGAGGCTGAAAGTTACTTAGATGTAAATACAGACATTCCACGAAAAGAAGAAATTATCACAGCTATCAAAGGGTTAAAAAATGGAAAAGCGCCTGGTCACAACAATCTAAATGCTGAGTTATTCAAGGCAGACCCTGAACTAGCAGCAGAACTATTAGAACCACTATTTGCACAAGTCTGGGAAACTGAGACAACACCAACAGAGTGGAGTAAAGGAATAATTGTCAAACTGCCCAAGAAGGGCGACCTTGCAGACAACTGGAGAGGAATTACTCTCCTCTCAGTTCCCAGCAAAATACTATGCAGGATAATCATCCAGAGAATTTCAAAAGCAGTAGACCATAAACTGAGGAAAGAACAAGCGGGTTTTAGAAAGAACAGAAGATGTGCAGATCATATATTCACCCTCAGGAACATTATAGAGCAGTGCTCAGAATGGCAGAGACTATACATTAACTTTGTTGATTTTGAAAAGGCTTTTGACAGCATACACAGGGACAGCCTATGGAAAATACTGAGGGACAGAGGGCAGTCCAAGAGGAATTAGATGGACAACGTTTTCTACACTGGAAGACGCAGATGACATTGCACTACTCGCTCATTCACATCAACACATCAAAAAAGAAAACCGATAGACTGAATAAGTATGGCCAGCAGGTTTTGGCCTGAACATCAATCTTTAGGTCATGACACTAAATGTGGGCAATCCTGAGCCAATAACAGTAAGGAACCAGCAGTTAAAACAGACAGACACATTTACTTACCTAGGATGCATAGTAATACCTGACGGCAGAACAAGCAAGGACATTAACAACAGAATGAATAAAGCGAGAACAGCCTTTGCTAGTCTCAACAACATTTGGAAGTCTTCCCAGTACAGCAGAAACACCAAATTAAGACTGTACGAGAGCTGTGTACTTTCTACGCTTCTCTATGGTGCGGAATGCTGGAGAGTAACAGAGATCGAAACTGTCCTCCTTCCACACAATCTGCCTAATGAAAGTTCTCCGAATCTTTTGGCCCAACACCATCAGTAACCAAGAACTACTTATTCGGAGTAACCAGGAGGACATGCACACCATCATAGCTGGCAGACGCTGGAGTTGGGTTGGCCACGTCCTCAGAAGGGACCCTGATACCATCACAAGAACAGCTATGCTGTGGATCCCCGATGGAAAGCGAAGGAGAGGCAGACCAAAAACAACTTGGCGGAGAACTGTGGAGGCCGAGATGCACAGAATGAACCAGAGTTGGGGCACTGTACGAAGGATGGCCGCCGACCGAGCAAAGTGGAATCAATTTGTTGCTGCCCTACAAGACGCCACCAGGCTTGATGGCCACTGACTGCTTTGACGGTTGGCGGTTATGGATCAAAAAAGAAGAAAGACAAAGGACTTGTAACAGTGCCAATAAACAAATATCACTTAGCTACACTATCTCCAAGAGAATTCAGACACTATCGTTTATAGTTTCATAGCATCCACTTAGCTACTCATGAGACGGATATATTTTTTGGTCAGAGTTCACCTACATAACCCTGGCTCCCTATCTCAGTAATAGACTGTGCCAAAAACGTTTTTGCAAAAATGTTCCCCATTACCTTGACACCAGGACCATTCCATATCCTAA
Organism: Oreohelix idahoensis; assembly: GCA_024509875.1. Lineage (NCBI taxonomy): Eukaryota > Metazoa > Mollusca > Gastropoda > Stylommatophora > Oreohelicidae > Oreohelix > Oreohelix idahoensis. The sequence continues at coordinate 99,130 of JAMPIV010005530.1, forward strand.
CACAACATAGAAAGTTACTGTTCAACACCAACATGCAGATGTCATCAGGAACCACTGTGGTAAGTGAAAAAAGAGGCAACCACAGAATGACTGCTAAAGACAGCTCTTAGTGGAGACTAAACTGATGAGCTTCAAGCTGGCGGCAGCTCAGACAAACCTCTCAGGACAGAGGGTATTTGATAGCTATTGTTGGAAGAAATAATTAATAACGATGGCAATGAACAAATATTAATACATACCACTAATCTGATTTTCTGACAAAAACTAAAAGTAGGGATGTTGCTGTCGTTTTTAACGGAGTCATAATAGGTAAATCTATTTAATACTTTTGTTGGTCAAAGTTGAGGATAATTGGGTATTAACTTCTATGACAGGTTGTTTAAGGGTTTATTAAGTGTGTATCCGGAAGATTCTGTAAAAGGTAAATGACATTCTTATTTATATGCCTTTGGTTGCAGAACATTTGAAGTTACCTATCTGCGAGTGAAGCTCACAGATCTTGAGAGACAGAATTCCTTCTTTGCTTCTTGTTCTAGCCAAATGAGACTATGTGTTTTCAATTGAACAGAAGCCTAATGATGATGATAAATTATTGTGGACGCCACAGGTTGGTGGTATATATGTTTAGCATGGTTTGATCGTGCCTGCTAACAAAGGATACACAGCTGTCTACATATTGAGGCCCTGTATTAGGGCCAATATTTTTCAGCAAGAGGAAATATATCTGGCGGGCTATGCCAGTTGAATAACAGCCTTAAGTATTATTGCTACGCAATTTAGGAGCTCGTTTGTTGGACGACAGAGCTAATTAAGTACCTGACGCGCTGAGTCAATAGTACGGAAGCTACATTATAAACTGTAACATTAGGACAGCAGATGATGTTTGGGTATGTCCTAGTTGATGTATGATGCAAGCCTTTGATTACCAGACATTTAACAGTCATTCATTATTTATGTGAAGTCCTTGATCTTGTCGATTTGACTGTCCTGTTGATGTTACTGTCAGTTTCATAAATAAATGTTTGAAACGTGCCAGCAGTCTTCAATTCATCATTGACTACTGCATGCGAGTGTATGGGTACATTATTGACTTAACTAAGAGCTTCAAGCATTCGCGTTTTCGTCTACACCCACACTCAGCACATAATAATACCAGTACCACACATCTATAACATGTACGCTGTTTTGTGTGAGTAATCATATTACCCCTAGCAGCACCTCATGCTGGTGACCTACATCAACACCGCAACATTACACAGTCCAGGTGATAAACGACACGTTCACTCTGCCAGCTTTCACATCACGCATAAACAGTACGTTACATTTCTGGTGGCCGTGACATTTCTGGTGGTTACAAGGGAATATGGTCTTTCTTTTAAAAAAAAAACATAATTGTGTTCTTTTGCAAAAGGATAATAAGCCTATATACAGATGACTCTGCTCGTGAGTTCAGTAAGGCAATGGCATTGAGGAAGCGGATTGGTCACCTCTCTCATAAATCTGAGACTTAGCATGTGCGAAATCTCTAACACATCACTCTCCTACTGCATTGTCTTTACTTTTGATACCCTGACCTAAAATCAATTTACACCACAGCTAATGTTTTTTTAAAGTTTAAAAGGGAGCCGCACTAGCGAAGTGGTTACAACACCGCTCTGGCGACCGGGTGATGCAGGATCAAACCCGGGCGACGGCATTTGAGGATTTTTCGTCGACCGGGATTTGGACTGGATTAACTCGAGACCTGGCGATGACATTTGAAGGAGTGTCGTCGACCAGGGACTGGCGGCTCCTGAGCCGACCCAGCTCTAATGGGTACCTCCGAAATCGGTGAGTATCTGCCTGAATGGCGAGGGACACCTGTCTCTGTACAAGAAAAAAGGGATACTCACGTAAAATCAACGTCAGGTTAGAAATTAATAATAACCTGAGATTTCGCCTCGAGTATTAGCGGGCGTACGAAAAAAAAAAAAAAGTTTAAAATATTGTGTTCTACGACTGGATACTTTCAAAAACATTATCTATTATAAACAAAGGGACTTTAGGTGTTCAAGTCACTTGTTTCCACCCTGGTTAACTAAGCCACGGTAGCGCAGTGTTTAGTGCACTGGTTTCCCAGCTTGACGGTCCTGGTTTAATCTTTAGTTGAGGTGGGACATTTTAGACCGCAAATGGCTCCGGGGGTCGACCCAGCCTACTGAATTGGGTTCCAGAACAACTCTGGGAAGGTTAAGGCAGCCGGAGTGATGCTGACCAGCCGATGGTCAAGAAAATATGGGCCTAACACCCTATTCCCAATATGCCTCAATGGGCGTGTAACGGGATCCTTACCCTTACCTTAACTGAGGCAAAATATGGCTAAACAGCACCAATGACAAACTTATATCTTCAAACACATCTTAAAATTACATGGTTACATAAAATTACAACAATTTATAAAATATTATGAATTTAAAAAAAATTTTTATACATTAATGCTGACAAAAGGCTCTGAAATTATACACTTCTGTAACATTTTGCACACACACATGCACACACACACACAAATTAAAAGGTTACAAACAATAAACCAACTCACATGACGGCTTTTGTTGTTTCACACTGTTCATACAAACTAGGCATTAGCCACTGTAACTTACAGGCAAACTTGGACAAGCTTTTAAACAACTTTTACTACTAATATCAAGAGGCAGAACAAGGTTAAGTAGGAGTGGGAAAAGTGAAATATAACCTACTTCTTTATTACCATCGTTAATCATTATGGAAAATGGAGCTGGTCTCCTTGCCGACAGACCTGTACCAAGCATTCACATGCACTTGCAGTCGTGGTTTCTGTGGCAATTCATGTTTACATGATGACGTTACGTCTTCGTTCATCAATCTTCAGCTTCCCAAAAAGCATAGGCTTTCAAGAAATTAATGCCAAGTCTACTTGTCCCGTGCCATTCGCTCGAGCCTTTCCGTGTCTTCATCTTTCCTGTCATGTCTGTTTCCAATTCTCTTCTCAACGTGTTCTTTGGTGTCTCTCCACCTCTCTTACCCTTGGGGAATCCAGAACAATGGACTGCCTTGTAATACTATAAACAAGTTTCAACCTACTTCTTGCTGATGGAATATTTTGATCAATGAAAAAGTACAGGGTTTATGCACATCCTCGGTCAATACATTTGCATATGCATAGTTTGTAGTACAGGGATCTAAGCCTAATTCACTCGTTTCTCTTTTAGTTCCTTATAGAGTACGGAGCCACTACTCCAGCTGGGTGCCTTGCAGAACAGAAAGCCTGCACCAATGCATTAATGCACTACAGCAGTGGTGGCTTTTGTAGCACATTGTTTTAAACCATGAAGTTGCCAGCCGCATGCACAACCTCATATTAGTCACCTCTTACGTATTAAACCTCATGAAGGAGCAATAGTCTTTTTCTTTGTCTACTCAGAGACTCCCACAAACTATAACGCTAATCCCACAAACTATAATGCTAATCCCACAAACTATAACGCTAATCCCACAAACTATAATGCTAATCCCACAAACTGTAACGCTAATCCCACAAACTGTAACACTAATCCCACAAACTGTAACACTAATCTCACAAACTGTAACGCTAATCCCACAAACTGTAACGCTAATCCCACAAACTGTAACGCTAATCCCACAAACTATAACGCTAATCCCACAAAATGAAACGCTAATCCCACAAACTATTACGCTAATCCCACAAACTATAATGCTAATCCCACAAACTATAACACTAATCCCACAAACTATAACACTAATCCCACAAACTATAACACTAATCTCCAGTTATGCTTCCTAAATGGTAAACTCTTACAGACAAAAATGTTCATAATTTATTTCTGATTCTCAATACTGCCTTTATAATTTATATGCTAAACTAGAAATACGTTTTTATGGAATAGTTGAGAAGTATTTAAATCACGAATTTAAATTGACAAATAAAAATTAACACAAAGCAAGATATAAAATATTTTAAACATTCCCACCACCATTTAAAAAAAAAGTTTTGCTTAAAAAGTTGCTTGCCAATTCTGACCTTGCCAACCACGATTAACAATCAGAATTTCTTTGAATGTTAGTTATTTATTGAGTTAAATACAGATCTGCAAGTTTCGATTACTAGGAGAGGGAACAAAAAGCTATTTTAACACACAAGTAACCATCTGTTTTAACAAATCATACATCAAAGTTACAAAAACAGCGGTACAGTATACACATAAACATAATGGAACTAATCAACTCCTACATGTTTTTATATGATATGGACAGTATTTTACGTCTGCACTTTATGCACATTTTCTGCTCAAATTCACAATGATAAGTCATAGTTAATGGACATTTGTTTAAATCAGCAAGATGTGACATGTCAAGGAATCAATATCTTTTGTGTATTATCATCATAGGAGTCAAGAAATCATTTGTTTGTCATGATAGGAGTCAAAAACTCTTCTGTGTTTTGTCATCACACGAGTCAAGAACTCTTCTGTCATCATATGAGTCAAGAACTCTTCTGTGTTTTGTCATCATAGGAGGTAAGAAGAACTCTTCTGTACTTTGTTATCACAAGGGTTAAGAACTCTTCTGTCATCATATGAGTCAAGAACTCTTCTGTGTTTTGTCATCATAGGAGTTAAGAAGAACTCTTCTGTGTTTTGTCATCACAGGGGGTTAAGAACTCTTCTGTGTTTTGTCATCATACCAGTCAAGAACTCTTCTGTGTTTTGTCATCATACCAGTCAAGAACTCTTCTGTCATCATATGAGTCAAGAACTCTTCTGTGTTTTGCCATCATAGGAGTTAAGAAGAACTCTTCTGTGTTTTGTCATCACACGGGTCAAGAACTCTTCTGAGTTTTGTCATGATACGAGTCAAGAACTCTTCTGTATTTTGTCATCACTTGTGTATGACTTACATTCATGATCCATTTAGCCTGTGAAACAGATATAGGTTCTCTTTAGACACGTGCATTATAGTGACCTCCCCTTAAAATGAATGAGAACCTTTACCTATTTAAACATTACCCAGACAAACATTACAAGGGGAGGTCACTATAATGCACATGTCAATACAGAACCTTTACTGTAAAACAAACTAGCAAAGTTCTTTCAAAACTGACATGTCATGACCTATGCCAAAGCACATAAAAAATTTTTTGGGTTTATTTGAGGTGTTTACCTAATTGTCGGAAAGCACACTTCTTTCAACATAGACTAAAGTCAGTTGATTATATCAGAGCGGAATAGCCACTGAAAAATAAGAGAATTCTGTCAATTTAAGTGAAGCGTTCACAAACACTAAGCCCTGAAAAAGACAACTAGTTTCTATCAGTTAGGATGATAAAGGTCTGAAAAGAGCTAGTCCTGAAAAGAACTGTGTGCTTGCTGCGAGCTCGTTTTTCGTATTGGACACAAGAGACAGGATACTTCAAAGTCAATTTATTACATTTTTTGTGTGTAGTGAAACAAATATTCTCAAGGACAACAGAATTCAAGTCATGCAAAATGGTCACATGATAAACTTCTTTGCCATGAATAAACATTCTAAAAATTGTCAATGTACTTGGAAATGGCAAGAAAAAGGCAGGAAATGTGTGAGGTCATTGTTCAATTATAAGAAATAGGCTATCCTTTCTTCAGCAATGATGGGTAATTTAAAAAAATAAAACAAAATAAAATAGACATCATATTTAAAAGCTCTCTGCTGAAAAACCTGGCCATTTTAAAATGTTAGAAACAAAAATGGATTAAATGCACTTAAAATGTTAAACAGATCATTGTAAAATATAATCAGTACTCTATACATGCTAATTTACAACTGCATGAATTGCTAAAGTATGTTACTGAATACAATGCAAATGATCCAGAATGTAAACTTGGCATGGCTATTCAGAAAGTAAAAATTTTAATACAATCACATAGGAGATGTGGGTAATTATTCAATATCAGCTCATACAAGTCTGATATTTAGTTCTGTAACTATCATAAACACTACAACTTATTACTACTACAGGTAATGGGCAGATTACACCGTCAGACGAGTTCTCATGATGAATTCGACTGTTGTTTGAAGTTCCTCTTTAACTCCATATAGCTTTGAGTTTAGTGTTGAGTCATTGGGCCAGTATATCTTTCTTAACTGGTCATACAGAGGACAGTCCTGTAGAACATGCTCAGCAGTTTGTTCGTTTAATCCACATGTGCACAGTGGTGAAGCAGACAATCGTAGCTTGTGCATGTGTTTATTCAGTTTGTTATGCCCTGTCCTGAGTCGAAAAATAGTTGTCTGTCCCTGCCGGTCGAGAGTGTGATAGTCGTCTTTGGGTTGGTTCTGTTCTCTTCTGATAGTCTGGATAGCTCTCTTTTTCTCAAAGTATGTGACTTCATTATCTTCTTGTTCACATTCTCCTCCCTTTTTTGCAAGTTTATCTGCCTTTTCATTTCCGGGTACACCACAATGAGATGGTACCCACTGAAGTATGGTTCTCTTTTTGGCAGCTACCTTGTTTAGTTCATTTCTCAGATGCGGGAGTTTACCACCCTTGAGAGCTTGCAGGACAGACAGTGCATCTGTGAGGATGACTACCTGGTGGCAGTCAGAGTTGGTGTTATAAATCATATTTGCAGCTTGCTCTAGAGCTTGAACCTCAGCTGTATAGTTGGAACAGAATTTACCAGTGGGAATGTGCCTAGTCTCATAGTGGTTGTCAGGATATGAGATAAAGATACCGGCACCTCCATTCCTAACAGCATTAGTTGCTGATCCATCTGTATAGGCATGTATCCATGATTGATCGGGATAGCTTTCTTGGATCATACTCAATGTAGCAGTTCGTTTTTGCAGATCATTATACTCACATCCACTTGTGAGACCACTGACTGTTGTATTAATTTGGAGGGCACTGCTGGCCTGCTCCCATGGTACAGGGTATAGGGTGGGCTTCAGTGGTGTTGTCTTCATGGATAGGTCTTCTTGATGCTGTCTTATAAGTCTTTTCCCCCAATGCACAAAGCTGCTACGCTTTAGACGTCCCAATGCCAGATCATCTAGTCTTGCCTTCATTGGGTGCATTGGCATACTGTTGTACTTTTCCATCTGGATCATGGTTTGTGTCTCTTCTATGGGACAATGTCTGTAATCCAGCAACCTTCTGCATCTCTGTTATTGGTGTAGTTTTCATGGCTCCTGTAATGAGCCTGAGAGCTTGATTTTGCACCTTGTCCAAAGACTGCAGATGTGAGTTAGCAGCTGATGACCATGCTGCTGAGCTAAACTCTAAGTGTGGTCTTATTACTCCATTATAAATCTTCTTTAGATTTCGTTCATTTGCTCCCCAGTTGGTACCTGCTAATTTTCTGAGTATGCCTAGTCGTCTTCGGGCCTTTCCTTCTGCATTTTCAATATGCTTATTCCATGTAAGCCTTTGGTCAAATGTCACCCCAAGATAGGTGGGGTAGCTTTCTTCCTTGATCACGGTTGTCCCTAGGTGTATGTTAGCTGATTTGTCCTTGGGGGCGAGGGAGAACAGTGTTGTGGAGGTTTTGTCTGTGTTTATTGTGATAAGCCATTTCTCTGCCCATGACACTAGCATGTCTGCTGCCCGCTGCATTCTATAATTTGCTGTGGTGACATTTTCATCAGCGCACCAGAGTACTAGGTCATCTGCATATAAGGCAGCTTTAACTCCTGCAGGGAGATCTTTCACCAGGTCATTGATGTAAACAAGGAAGAGTGTTGGGGAAATTACTCCTCCTTGAGGTACCCCCTGATGGAGCAACACTTTTCTGCTCTGCAGACCGTCAAGAGTGACTCTAGTTCTCCTGTTATGCAAGTATGACTGGATCCATTTCATCATGTTGCCTTGGATTCCACTTCTCCTAAGTTTTGCAATGAGGCCATCTTTCCACACCTTGTCAAAGGCCTGCTTGAAGTCGACCCAGATCGTTAGGACCTTTTTCTTCTCCTGGAAGGCATCTTCTATTGCTTGAGACAAGTAAGTAACTTGGTCTTCTATACTGTAGCATTCTCTAAATCCAGCTTGTTCCGGCACCAGGATCTGCTCAGACTCTAAATACCATTTCAATCTGTGGTTGACTATTCGCTCCATAGTCTTCCCAACACAGCTTGTGAGACTGATTGGCCGGTAACTTGCAGCCTCGGTCTTACATTTCCCTTTCTTTAGTATGGGTATTGTGATGGCTTCTCTCCATACTTGGGGTACCGTTCCTTTCAACCAGCTGTGGTTGAATATCTCAAGCAGTTTTGTCTTTGCTGCTGAGCTCAGATTTACTAGCATTTCGTTGCTGATTTTGTCTGGGCCGGGTGACTTTTGAAACTTAAGCTTGGAAATAGCCTTCTGTAGTTCTCCTAGTGTGATGGGTTCCCTCATTGGGGCAGGAGTATCTGTCTGTCCCATGGTTGCCAGTATTTCTTTTCTTATCTCTCTCTGATGGTCTATGTTAATGGGTAAGTTGCTTTCTGAACTGTATCTTCTAGCAAACAAGTCTGCAGCTTGTTTTCCTCTGAAAAGTTTGCCACCTTCATCCAATGTGATAGTCTGCCTTGGTGAGGAATGCTCTTCATTTAGAGACTTGACTAATCTCCAAAGTTTCCTGCCGTCTTTCTCAAGGTTCAGCGATGCCGTTTTAGTTCTCCAGCTTTTCCGCTTTTCTTCTAGCTTTGTTCTCTGAAACTCTGCTACAGCCTTTTTCCATTTGTTGTGAGTTTCAAGTGAAGGCTGAGACTCTGCGTCCTTTCTAGCCTTGTCCATAGCTTCCTGACGTTCTTGGAGTGTGCTGGACCAGTATGGTATGTAGTTACGCCGGCATCCTTTGGGAATGGTTTCTTTTGCAGCTTGTAGTATGCATCTGTTGAAGTCTTTTACCACTTCATTAATGTCTCTGTTCTGTACCTTGAAGGTAGACAGCAGCGTGTTCACCTGATGCCTGAATAAACCCCAGTTGGCTTTTTTGTAGTTCCATCTTGTAATGGCTGGGCCTGTACTGAGAGTTGCACTCTGGACAGTAAGAAAGATTGGGCGATGGTCGCTTCCCCCTAGTTGGTCTCCTACTTCTCTACTAATAGATCCAGCTATATCTGGTGTGGAGAAGGCAAGATCTGGTGTTGAGGTTGTGTGCCATCCTCTGGAGTAGAAGGTAGGAGTATCTGTGGCATTATTGACTAGGATTAGGGAGTGATCATCTTGCCAAGTTTCAACCTCTTCACCTCTGTGATCCAGATAGTTATAGCCCCAGCTCTGGGAGTGGCTATTAAAGTCTCCAACTGCTATAAAGTTGGTGGCTGGTACCTGTATAGAGCTGAGACTCAGGGGTTTGTTGTTCGGACAGTAATAGTTCAGGAGTTCTATTTCCATCTTGTCTACCTTTATCTGCAGCAGCTGATATTCTGCTCCATCCATGAAGGTTTTCCTTTCGTGTGCAGGAATGTTATTCCTTACAAGAGTAAGTACTCCTCCTTTTCGTCTATCTTGTCTGTCGGATCTGAAGCATTGATATCCCCTTATTTTAAAGGTTTGATCTGCTTTCAAGTGAGTCTCTTGGATACAGCAAACACTGACTTGCTTCTCATACAAGATGTTTTCCAGCTCTGTCTTTTTGCTGTATCCAGCCTGCTTGCTGTTCACTCCCTCTGCATTCCAGTGCATCATGACAAGTGGCACTCTGGGTTTCTCTTTTTCTGTTTTGTTTTGGTCAGTAGTTCTCCTCCGCCATCTGTTGACTCCACAAGACGGTCTAGAGGGTCCTCCAGTAGCTGAGGGTGGGCTCTGTCGAGGCTCAGAGCCCGGCACTGCACCTGCCTGGTGGAGCTCCACAGGGCGAGCACCAGAACGAGATTTATTTGACGGTGTACTCTCCATAGAAAAAAAAAGCGAGTTGCATGATACTGTGGTTTCCGGTGCGCCTTCTGGCCCAGTATCTACGACTTTAGCACCTGTTCAACGGGAGAGTGGGCTCATCCCTAATCTGTTTATGTTCCCAGTAGTAGACTATTCGCAAGCAGCCTGGGGGTGTCACTGCTCTGCGCGGACCTTGTTTACCGAGGCGGCGTCCGAGCTCGTATGGTGAAAATATGGTTGCGTTATCTTCAAAATAGCCCTGTCTTTCCCGTGGCTTTTCTGCCATCCTGCAACTTTGAGTTAGGGAGTTCTGAGCTCCAGTCTCTTTCCCAGGCATTTTATCCTGGCCTGGCACGCATACAGAGGACCCCACTTCTGGTTCTAAGTTAGCAGTTGGGGATAGGTGGGGTAGCACACTGTGCATTCCCCGTCATCCAGGGGGCTCTCCAACTATGCAGAGCTTGCACAATGCTGTGCTCTGGTTCTGGGCTCTCCCAAGGAATCCTCACGTCCTGCACAGAGCCACTTCCCGATACCCACCACCTGCCAACCCTCCATTGTAGAAATCTCCTGCATGCGGCCACCCAGTCAAGAGCCAGTATTAAGTCTGGTGCCCAAGTGATCCCCCCAAGCTCAGTGTGCAATGCTGGGTTCTCATCATGCTGCAACACAGGAGGGATTGTGATGCTCAGCCATCTCTCTCAATTCTGCACCGATAAGTGACATCGGGGACTTAACTTTGCCTCAGTACTGGGAGGCCCCGTTTCCGGGTACACCACACACAGCCAATTGAGGCAACGGTCGCCATGGGCGTGATAGACGACAAACAGTGAAGAATGAGGCAAGAAAGCATTTAACCCATGAAGTGGGGGTGGATTGGTGCAGACCAGAGCATGTACCACTCGCCGGTGGGTTCTGCATCTACACCTATAGGGTTCCACCCACTCCTCAGCCCATTTAGTCTGGCCCCTCACCCAGGACCTGTCCGGCTTGGGTGACCCTGCCAGGAGTAAAACTCCCGCCGGCATAGCTCCCGGGATCATTGAGGCGCTCAAGCTCTCCAACCACGGCAAGGTAGGCTTACATGTGGAGAGCTTTTCTATTCCAAATTCCCTGATAAGCATTTCAATGTTCTTTGCCATGAATAAACATTCTAAAAATTGTCAATGTACTTGGAAATGGCAAGAAAAAGGCAGGAAATGTGTGAGGTCATTGTTCAATTATAAGAAATAGGCTATCCTTTCTTCAGCAATGATGGGTAATTTAAAAAAATAAAACAAAATAAAATCAGTTGGGTAACCAATGTTAATATTTCATCCCTTCTTGGTCTTGTATTTTTATGTTGTTTCTCAAACACTTCTTATCCTCTGTTTGCCTTCGTCTGTTCAGTGTCCCTGTCATCTTGTACTAAGCTGACTGTGTTGCTATTATTTAGAGACTGTTAAATTCTTCATGTTTATCTCCTTCATTCACAAATATCAACATTACTGGCCAGACAATTACATTCTTAATAAAATATTAAAACAGTGTTAAAATATTTAATAGCTGCCACAGGTATAATTTAAATACTATTTTAGGAAAAAAGCTGCCTTTGATTATTGTCACGGGAAGACACATTACTGCTAGCTATCTTAACATTTGTCATATGCTACACTTAATGTCACTGTCGAAGAATCGTGATTGGCTGTAATTAAATTTACTGTCCAACCTTCATGGTTGGTTCTGCTAAAATGTACAGCTTAAATGGAAAGAAGCAATTCATTTTTTTTTTGGGCATGTTATGAGAAGAGGAAAGATGGAATATATTATAACAACAGGTAAGATTGAAGGAAAAAGAGACAGGGGAAGACAAATAGAGCAAATACTGGACAGTTTGACATCGTGGCATGGAAAGAAGTCAAAAGCATCATTGATAAACTGTACTGGAGACAGGAAGTTGTGGAAAGACATAATCTCTTACGGTTCTAACCATGGTACTTGAAGAAGAAGTAGAACTGGTTGTTACATAACATTTTAATTAGATCTAACTTTGTAGTAATTTCAGTATAACCACAATGATACAATTTTTTTCAACTTAAATTTCTTTTTATTATTATCCTCTGATTAAGTGTTCACCCGTAAAAAGCTCTAATCGTCACTCAAGAGAATCTGGTACAAGATCTTCTGTTCACACACTAACAGCTGCAAATCTTATCGCATTATACCACCAAACACTAAGTAAAAATCAATAAATAGAAATCAATCAAAGTGTGCTTTCCAGAAATCAGTTAATAAAAATCAATCAAAGTGTGCTTCCCACAAATCCATAATAGAGACTAATCAAACTGTGCCACCCAGAAATCAATAAATACAGACCAATCAAACTGTGCGGGACCCCAAGATGCAGCAATAGTGAATGCAGTCAGCGACCCATAGCTGTACTGCTTGCATCAGGACCAGCGAACCAGAGCTGGTCAAGACCGCACTCCACCTCCACGTGGTGGTCCTGGAAACAGTCTGCAGCAGTGCAGTCTGGCTGAGCGAGTGCGGATCACAATGGGAAGGCAAACCCAGTCCCTAAAAAATGCCGTGCTGAAGTCGGATGTGTCGACCGAAAGGTGCAGATATCACAGCTGAGGCATAAACAGACACAACGCAACCACTGTCCTTTTCAGGGCGAACGAGGAAGAAGAAGAAGAAACTGTGCCACCCAGAAATCAATAAATAGAGACCAATAAAAGTGTGCTTCTCAGAGATCAATAAACAGAGACCAATCAAAGTGTGCCACACAGAAATCAATAAATGGAAATCAATCAAACTGTGCTTCCCAGAAATCAATGAATAGAAATCTTTTAAAGTGTGCTTACCTTGGGTAGCCATTGATCATGTAACAGGAGAGGTTCAGCAGACGCATTGTCGAATGATGTCATGCATTATTTTCAGGGGAGTAAATAAACATTTTCTTCACTTTGGCGGATAAAGTTCAGCTAACACTATTGAGCCCTCAAGGATCAAAATATCTGGTGTCAGGGGTAGCAATAAGATACAAGGGTGTCAAAGAGTGGTAAATTCTGATCACGAAAGCTCTACCAACAGTTACTCACGTTATTTAGATTTTGGCATATTTACCAATCCACTTGTCAGAGCGAAATAAGCAGAACTGTGATCTCTTCCTAATTCTTGGTTGGAATCTTGAGAATCAGAGCGACAAATTCATTTGTAAAGGGCTTCATTACCCTGATCCCTGTATAACCTTGGTCTGAGTATCCCTGCTTCCATACATTGTGTGTTGACCATTGAGTTCTGTTACAGGGTATATATCAAAAAGAGCTGCTTCCACCATGGGTGTTGACCAAACTGTGACCTCACAGTTTGCAGGACTTTGTTATGTCATGCCTCAAAGTTGGCAAGACTTTGTTATGTCCTGCCTCAAAGTTGGCAGGATTTTGTTATGTCCTGCCTCACAGTTGGCAATATTTTGTTATGTCCTGCCTCAAAGTTGGCAAGACTTTGTTATGTTCTGCCTCAAAGTTGGCAGCATTTTGTTTTGTTCTGCCTCAAAGTTGGCAAGACTTTGTTATGTCCTGCCTCAAAGTTTGGACTTTGTTATGTCCTGCCTCAAAGTTGGCAAGACTTTATTATGTCCTGCCTCAAAGTTGGCAAGACTTTGTTATGTTCTGCCTCAAAGTTGGTAAGACTTTGTTATATTCTGCCCCAAAGTTGGCAAGACTTTGTTATGTCCTGCCTCAAAGTTGGCAAGACTTTGTTATGTCCTTCCTCAAAGTTGGCAAGACTTTGTTATGTCCTGCCTCAAAGTTGGCAGGACTTTGTTATGTCCTGCCTCACAGTTGGCAAGACTTTGTTATGTTCTGCCTCAAAGTTGGTAAGACTTTGTTATGTTTTGCCCCAAAGTTGGCAAGACTTTGTTATGTTCTGCCTCAAAGTTGGCAAGACTTTGTTATGTCCTGCCTCAAAGTTGGCAGGACTTTGTTATGTCCTGCCTCAAAGTTGGCAAGACTTTGTTATGTCCTGCCTCAAAGTTGGCAAGACTTTGTTATGTCCTGCCTCAAAGTTGGCAAGACTTTGTTATGTCCTGCCTCAAAGTTGGCAGGACTCTATTATGTCCTGCCTCAAAGTTGGCAGGACTTTGTTATGTCCTGCCTCAAAGTTTTCAGGACTTTGTTATGTCCTGCCTCACAGTTGGCAAGACTTTGTTATGTTCTGCCCCAAAGTTGGCAAGACTTTATTATGTTCTGCCTCAATGGTGACAAGACTTTGTTATGTTCTGTATCAAAGTTGGCAAGACTTTGTTATGTTTTGCCTCAAAGGTGACAAGACTTTGTTATGTGCTGCCTCAAAATTGGCAAGACTTTGTTATGTTCTGCCTAAAAAATCTTCATTGCTTACTCTCCTGCCATCCTATTTCAAAAAGTCTTCTGATGTATTTGCTTTTACATCTTTTATATTTTATTGTGTAGTCTATGTTATTCACCCCCTGCTTTGTACAAGGAAAGTAGGTTACATTAAGTACAAGGGCAGCTAATACCAACATGAGTATACCAATATAATAACCCACCCAAGTTTACAAAAATAAAAGCAGTAACACATTTATTCTGTCAAAAATAAAAACTGCTCTAAAAAATGCCATAAGTGTTTGTGTATCATAACTTAGAAGCACTACATTTTATTACATGCTTTTACATGTCATATGGAATAAACGGTATTAATAAGACACAAATTAGACAAATAAACATCCTGTTGTAGTGGCCCATATATTCTTTACCTTCTAAATGCCTTACTGTCTGTGCTGAATATCGCTGACCATTATTTGAAAGAATAAGTCTCCTGTGAGTCAAAACCATCTTACAATGGAAAGATTTTTACACTAATATTCTAAGCAGTTTTCAAAATGGCTCTGCTGCTCTTTATAACTTCGTGCTAAATTTTCCCTCCATTTTCAACTGTACCGTAGTTACACTCTTAATTCATACCATTCAAATCAAAAATTTTATTTCTGTATAAATAAAAATAAATAATATAGAGAAAAACAAAAAATCTAATACTAAAGGTTATATGTCTTTACAGGTTGAAGTTTCCATGAAGCTGACAGATCAAATCTGACAAACCTTTTTTTGCATTTACACAAGGATTTACTGAGCCTCAGGCAGGCACCAGCAAAGGGGCACCATATTCCAAACATCAAAATGAGGGATGTCACAATCCCAGCATCAGGAAGGGATACTGCAATCTTGATTTCAAGAAACAGGTTACCATTAGTATCAAGAAGACGGATACCAGTTCTGTGACCTGTGGACTGCATTTTCCCACTTGTGATACAACACCTTAATCTGAGGCCAGTTGTGCCTAGGCTCAAACTGTATGTCGCTCTGCCGCAAGGCCCGTAATTCTTCCTTGCTAGACCACACACCTAAAATTTAAAACATGAAAATATTTTCCAAGAAGACCAAACCTGTTGTGACAATTAATAAAGTACTGCCATATTATCATCATCTTTTTGTTTTTCATTCAATTCTTTTTTGTCCATTCTTTTCTGCCCACTTATTTCATTAAGGCAGGGGTCGGCAACCTTTCCATGACAAAGAGCCAAATATTTAATTTTGTCTCCATTTTAAAAAACTGAAGAGCCACATGAAAAAAATATCACATGGTATCTCTCATTCAATTATATATATATATATATATATATATATATATATATATATATATATATATATATATATATATATATATATATATATATATATATATATATATATATATATATATATATATATATATATATATATATATATATATATATACATGTCACGAAGTGGTTTTAAGTTTATAGAGTGTGCCTGAATGAAAGCAAGACCCTAGTATGAGAAAGTCTGAGAAGATAGAATTTAGATGGAAAATAACATGCCTGTGGACAGGTGAGACTATTGGCTCAAGAGATAGACCCAGGATTTGAATCTCCCCCTGCCGCTTCGTGACTAAAAAAAATGGCTATAGTCTCCCCACCTCTGACTGCCTTGAAACACAAGGAGATAAGGTGTATAATTACGACCACAAACACCACTATACAGACAACATAGAGTAAGTATAGTAAAGAATAGAAGCTGATCCAGTAAATAATATATGTATATATTTATTTACATACAAGAAAACATAAAATGGCATCATACGTCATCAAGTCAGTCAGTAGCGTGCACTGTTGCACGGCCTGGAAAAACCAAGGTAACAATTAAATTGAGAGACACTCAACAAAAAAAAAAACCCTCAATCACATTCACTCTTCCTGTCACCCTGCTGAGGAACAATAAAAATGGTTAGTGCTTTAAACCAAATCTACTTTGGTGGGGCTGTCAACTTTTAGCCTCCACTCTCTAACACTAATAAATTTCTGTCTTAGTCCTGGTGACTCTTCCTCAACGAACGGCTACACAGCTTTTTACTAGTCAGGTGATAGGCGCCGATAACTACACCACAAGAAATGCTAAAAATAATAGACTTGGTTTTTCGAACGCAGACTCAGTGTCTATCCGTCCAATGCATACTGAACAGACCCTACTGGTCCTGTCTATTTTCTCCCTCCTTCTCTATCTTCCTCTCTTGATCTCAGTGTCTCTCTAACACTCGAGGGCTGATGATGCGGCGTCTCCGTTACGCTCTTCTCTTGATTTCTATCAGGACCTAGGTATGGTAACCCTGTCACCTGTTCCTGATTTTGGTGATGACGATGTTCGGATATCAAGCATGAGGGACTTGATTAACTGTAGACAAAACTTCTCTGCTGCTGAATAGCTTCCCTCTTTTAACCCGCTCCGGAGTTAGAGGAAAAAACACAGCCTTGATTTCAGGCTGTACAAAATGAAACTAGTCTCCCGGCCACCTGCCGTTGCTAGAGACTATAATAGCGATGCTCTCGGCTGTATGATAAATAAACCTCGGTCCAGCTGAAGCATAGGGACTTCACTGCCAGAGACCATAGGGTAATTTTCTTTTGCTCCTGACGATACTCGAGTACACTGACCCTGAGATATGTCTTTTGCCGTGGATAATTTTATTTGACAAAATTATGCTCCCCACTGTTTCCGCCGTGACTCGCTGAAATTAAAAGAAACAGCGACTCATGTACACCCACTCTAAAATCGCTTATCTCTAACATATACGATACATAAAAATAATTCTATACACGTGTCTCTTCATTCTCACTTCTTCTATTCCCCTTCTCTCGTTCTTCACATAATACATGAAATACTATTATCCCACGTGGCACTAAAATCACACTTATCCTCCTACTGAAATCTGCCAGGTAAAATAAACAATAGCCCAGACCCCGTCTGACACGTTACGCATGAATACCCACGTGTTCAAAACATTTCAACTAGGGAATTCCTTTTACCCATTAACACAGGAGTTTCCCCGGCTTACTCTTATTAAATTAAATCTCGCTATAGGAATAGTTTCCTCCCCTAAGCAGTATAATTCATTTACAACGTAAATCTGAACCCTCTGACAATATTTCTCACATTTTTAAGGCTCAGAAAAATTAACGAACACACCAGGGATTTCCCCATAAATTTACATTAGAAAATATACAGGAATAAATGGTGGTTTTACATAACATCCTACAAATATGGCACACGTGTTTCTCACAACTTCACACACTCCTATCTATTGCCAAAATCATAGAAAGAATAAGCACACTGTTGCATTACGTCGTTCTTCAAAAATAGTAATTAATGGCGCTATCGTTTATTTTAAAACTGAAAAGTTAATCTTTACCTAAGGGCGAATTTCTCAAAGAACCCTCTAATGAATAAAACGATAATACGATAAAATCTTACATACCAATTCATCGCTGGTTTTTCCCACAGTGGAGAACGATAAATTACGTAGTCTGACGGCTGGCACTTATTTTTTCATAGAGACCGAATCCCCGTTTTCGGTCTCAATATATACAAGAGCAACCGCCCACGCGGATTTCCCTTCCTACGCAAATCCCGGACCAATGGGAGCGCTAGAAAAAATTAATACTATCAACCCACGCAAACCCCGCGTGCTGCTTCCGGCCTCATCATATCGCGTGCCGGAAATGGCGATTATTTCCGTAAACAACGAACTTTACGGGAATCGCGAAAAATCAGAAGAAAGTAAAACTGATGCTAGAATAAAATAAACCTACCATCATAAACGAACCCATTTAATTTATCTACTCAAAAAAAATACCAAACACGATATATATTCAAATGAGAAGAAATAAAATGGTGAAAAAGCGTGCCCGAAAATAGCGATTTCCGTAAACAACGGAAAATCGCGTGATCAGAAGAAAATAAAACTGGTGAAAATTCAAAATAGAACCACAGAATCGGGCCTGTTAAAAGTCAGAATTACAGTGTAGCGTCACATAAGTCCCCCCTTTCAAGTACGGGAACCGTGCTAAATCACTGAAATCTCTGGGTTTCATACTGGCCCGTATCTAGATCTACATCCCGATCTAATCACTGTCATAATTAGCATTATCATCCAGGCCCATCTCCATATCCTTGAGAATCTTGGCAAGCCCTGGATCGTGAGGGTCACGCCATGGGATTTCCTCCTGGCGACTGCAGCCTGACTGGTCGCCCTTCCTCCTCCCTTTCATGTGTTTCCTTCGCCCACGAATTTTCCTGGCGGCGCGTGGTAAATACTGATTACCAGCTGGTGCAACCTCCCAGTGTTTTGAAACAGTCTGACTGGCTTGGCCAGACATCGCCGTAACAGGGCGTAACTGTTTACAGTTGACTGAAGAACCGTGCACATGTTTCTTCTTGTCAGTATTTCCCTCCCTTGAGAGATGTAATACCATCGGGGGCCTAATTCCCGACGACAAAGAAGATACTTCCGAAGTAAGAGGCGTCACCACTGTTTGACCTTTAGGCTGAACAGGGCTGACAGGCGAATACGCCTCTGTAAATAACATTCCACTGTCTTTAGAGGCGTCTCTCCTCCTCATTGCAAGACGAGGATGTTTGAGCTCCCGTGGGGCTCCGTGAATTTGGGGCTTTCCCCTTTCACTTTGCTGGCCTGCAGGAGGCCCTCTTGCATTAGCAAGAATCGGTGTGGTTGGGTTTCCCAAAACTATGTATGGGCTTCCCAGGATGAAATCATGTGCTGGCTGTGCCATTACAGCTGCCTTGATGGTGCCAGACACAAACTGACATTTCACCTCAATATTGGCTACAGGCAGACGCTGTGAGATACCTTTTCTCAAAATGCCACCAATCTCAACTATTTCTCCTGTCCACTGCCCTGGTTTCACCAAATGACGAGCGATGATACTGGGGTAAGTAAGCCCGCTGTCAAACAAACACGTAGTGTCTGTCCCATTCACTACGGCTGGTCCACTGTTAGAGAACAACTTCTCTGCCTGGACTGGTTCCCATTTATTCCCTTTAGTCCATCTCACCGGTCTTAAACAAGCTGCATGGTGAGCTGGGGGTTTGTTCATACACCGAGATGTCCAGTGGGAAGTGGTTCTACAATTCTGACAATACCTCTCATGATCTCCTCTGTTCCTAGCGGGTTCCTGAGAGGTTGTTGTCGGTGCTCGGTTATGCTGCTGGGGGCGCAAGTTATAACCAAAATGAGGCTCCTTGCGAGAAGGCCCTGGTTGCTGATGAGCTGGGGAAGTAGCCGGCTGCGATGATGAAGCTCCTTTGTCTG
This sequence comes from Oreohelix idahoensis, assembly GCA_024509875.1. Taxonomy (NCBI): domain Eukaryota; kingdom Metazoa; phylum Mollusca; class Gastropoda; order Stylommatophora; family Oreohelicidae; genus Oreohelix; species Oreohelix idahoensis. The sequence continues at coordinate 118,694 of JAMPIV010005530.1, forward strand.
GGGCTGGCAGGTCTGGGTTTTTCCGTTTCTGTCCCAGTACTTCGGCCTGTGCTGTCTGGTACCTTTCGGCGAACACGATAATCTGATCAAGTTGCTGGGCACCCTGCTCTGCCAGATACCGCCTCAAGTCGGGGGACATGTTTGCCTTAACTTGTTCACACAGAACTAACTCCTCCAACCCTTCAAAAGTCTTCGCCAGTCCTGACAGTTCCCTCCACCGGGTTAGGTAATTTCTCACCCGCTCTGCAAACTGTGCGAAACTCTCTCCCTTCTCCGGCCTGCTCTCCCTGAACATGGTTTGGCATTTCCGGGGTGTCCACTGAAATCTTTGCAACAAAGCGTTTCGCAGTGCCTCGAAGTTGTTCTGGTCATCTAGGAGCATCTTGCTGTAGACTTCATACACATGACCTTTGAGGTATTGTGATAATTTTAGACACCACAAACTCTCATCCAACCCGTATGCCTTTGCCATCCGTTGAAATTTTTCTAAAAACACGTCAATCTTTTCATTCCCATTAGGGAACGAGTCAAATGGGAAGCTCATGGCGGCCATCCGGGGTCCTCCGTTTCCTGAGGTGTCTGTCGCTCCTGCTCCGGGTGAATCTCCATTAGCCGAACTGCCTCCCGAAGCTCGGTACTGCAGTTCCAGAGAACGCAGGGCAAGTTCATGCTGTCTCTCTGCTGCCTTTTCTCTTTCCTGTGCTTCCAATTTCCGAAGTTCCATCTCAGCCTGCCTCTCCGCTGCTTCCGCGGCGGCGGCCCTCTCTTCTTTCGCTGCTTCTGCGGCGGCTGCCCTGTCCTCCTTCTCTTTCTCTCGCTGAATATGCCTATCAGTTTCCCTTATCAGGTAGGCCTTAGTCTCCTCCTTATCCATTCCCATATCCTGAGCAGATTCACGCCAGGCAGCTCGTAACTTGGCCATATCCGCCATCTTACCTGTAAACTGCTGTAAGTTCACAACTAACAGAAAATGACAGAAAGGAGAACAAAAGGAAGGAACTACCTGTTACGTAATATATAATACTCCCTCTTTAACCGCTGTTCCAAAACCCGAACTCAGACTAGCGTCAAGTCTGAACAATAACCTGAGAAAAAAATTTAGATAAGAAGCTACCAAAAACTAAATTACCTTCCTGTTAAAGAAAAATATGTCGGTATGCCATCAATTACCACTAAGTCAGATAAATCAAAAATACCACAAAAATCTACTAGACTGCAACCTGTGGAAAAACTTATACTGGATCAGTTCTAGTAGCTCAAGTCTAGGGGATATTTAAAGAAATTCTATTCTCAGAAACTTCCTAGAGACAATCTATGAATGTAGATCACAGAATTGATCTCAACAGAATGATCCACCGGACGATTGCCGCCCACTTGTCACGAAGTGGTTTTAAGTTTATAGAGTGTGCCTGAATGAAAGCAAGACCCTAGTATGAGAAAGTCTGAGAAGATAGAATTTAGATGGAAAATAACATGCCTGTGGACAGGTGAGACTATTGGCTCAAGAGATAGACCCAGGATTTGAATCTCCCCCTGCCGCTTCGTGACTAAAAAAAATGGCTATAGTCTCCCCACCTCTGACTGCCTTGAAACACAAGGAGATAAGGTGTATAATTACGACCACAAACACCACTATACAGACAACATAGAGTAAGTATAGTAAAGAATAGAAGCTGATCCAGTAAATAATATATGTATATATTTATTTACATACAAGAAAACATAAAAATGGCATCATACGTCATCAAGTCAGTCAGTAGCGTGCACTGTTGCACGGCCTGGAAAAACCAAGGTAACAATTAAATTGAGAGACACTCAACAAAAAAAAAAAACCCTCAATCACATTCACTCTTCCTGTCACCCTGCTGAGGAACAATAAAAATGGTTAGTGCTTTAAACCAAATCTACTTTGGTGGGGCTGTCAACTTTTAGCCTCCACTCTCTAACACTAATAAATTTCTGTCTTAGTCCTGGTGACTCTTCCTCAACGAACGGCTACACAGCTTTTTACTAGTCAGGCGATAGGCGCCGATAACTACACCACAAGAAATGCTAAAAATAATAGACTTGGTTTTTCGAACGCAGACTCAGTGTCTATCCGTCCAATGGATACTGAACAGACCCTACTGGTCCTGTCTATTTTCTCCCTCCTTCTCTATCTTCCTCTCTTGATCTCAGTGTCTCTCTAACACTCGAGGGCTGATGATGCGGCGTCTCCGTTACGCTCTTCTCTTGATTTCTATCAGGACCTAGGTATGGTAACCCTGTCACCTGTTCCTGATTTTGGTGATGACGATGTTCGGATATCAAGCATGAGGGACTTGATTAACTGTAGACAAAACTTCTCTGCTGCTGAATAGCTTCCCTCTTTTAACCCGCTCCGGAGTTAGAGGAAAAAACACAGCCTTGATTTCAGGCTGTACAAAATGAAACTAGTCTCCCGGCCACCTGCCGTTGCTAGAGACTATAATAGCGATGCTCTCGGCTGTATGATAAATAAACCTCGGTCCAGCTGAAGCATAGGGACTTCACTGCCAGAGACCATAGGGTAATTTTCTTTTGCTCCTGACGATACTCGAGTACAGTGACCCTGAGATATGTCTTTTGCCGTGGATAATTTTATTTGACAAAATTATGCTCCCCACTGTTTCCGCCGTGACTCGCTGAAATTAAAAGAAACAGCGACTCATGTACACCCACTCTAAAATCGCTTATCTCTAACATATACGATACATAAAATAATTCTATACACGTGTCTCTTCATTCTCACTTCTTCTATTCCCCTTCTCTCGTTCTTCACATAATACATGAAATACTATTATCCCACGTGGCACTAAAATCACACTTATCCTCCTACTGAAATCTGCCAGGTAAAATAAACAATAGCCCAGACCCCGTCTGACACGTTACGCATGAATACCCACGTGTTCAAAACATTTCAACTAGGGAATTCCTTTTACCCATTAACACAGGAGTTTCCCCGGCTTACTCTTATTAAATTAAATCTCGCTATAGGAATAGTTTCCTCCCCTAAGCAGTATAATTCATTTACAACGTAAATCTGAACCCTCTGACAATATTTCTCACATTTTTAAGGCACAGAAAAATTAACGAACACACCAGGGATTTCCCCATAAATTTACATTAGAAAATATACAGGAATAAATGGTGGTTTTACATAACATCCTACAAATATGGCACACGTGTTTCTCACAACTTCACACACTCCTATCTATTGCCAAAATCATAGAAAGAATAAGCACACTGTTGCATTACGTCGTTCTTCAAAAATAGTAATTAATGGCGCTATCGTTTATTTTAAAACTGAAAAGTTAATCTTTACCTAAGGGCGAATTTCTCAAAGAACCCTCTAATGAATAAAACGATAATACGATAAAATCTTACATACCAATTCATCGCTGGTTTTTCCCACAGTGGAGAACGATAAATTACGTAGTCTGACGGCTGGCACTTATTTTTTCATAGAGACCGAATCCCCGTTTTCGGTCTCAATATATACAAGAGCAACCGCCCACGCGGATTTCCCTTCCTACGCAAATCCCGGACCAATGGGAGCGCTAGAAAAATTAATACTATCAACCCACGCAAACCCCGCGTGCTTCCGGCCTCATCATATCGCGTGCCGGAAATGGCGATTATTTCCGTAAACAACGAACTTTACGGGAATCGCGAAAAATCAGAAGAAAGTAAAACTGATGCTAGAATAAAATAAACCTACCACCATAAACAAACCCATTTAATTTATCTACTCAAAAAAAATACCAAACACGATATATATTCAAATGAGAAGAAATAAAATGGTGAAAAAGCGTGCCCGAAAATAGCGATTTCCGTAAACAACGGAAAATCACGTGATCAGAAGAAAATAAAACTGGTGAAAATTCAAAATAGAACCACAGAATCGGGCCTGTTAAAAGTCAGAATTACAGTGTAGCGTCACAATACACACGAGTATATATATAATAAACATGATTGTTCAAATGCCATTTTACTACATAATGGGAGCCGCGCTAGCGTAGTGGTTACAACACCGCTCTGGCGACCGGGTGATACAGGATCAAACCCGGGCGACGGCATTTGAGGATTTTTCGTCGACCGGGATTTGGACTGGATTAACTCGAGACCTGGCGAGGACATTTGAAGGAGTGTCGTCGACCAGGGACTGGCGGCTCCTGAGCCGACCCAGCTGCAATGGGTACCTCCGAAATCGGAGAGTATTTGCCTGAATGGCGAGGGACACTTGTCTCTGTACAAGAAATAAAGGGATACTCACGTAAAATCAATGTCAGGTTAGACATAAATAATAACCTGAGATTTCGCCTCGAGTATTAGCGGGCGAAGAAAAAAAAAAAAAAAAAAAAAAAAAAAAAAAAAAACTACATAATAAGTAATACAATTTTTTTCAGTAACAAATATTCAGATAAGATGTAACATAATAATAAAATAAAATATACAAATGAAAAGTAAGGAAATTTAATGAAACTTTTGCTGTTGGATTTCCTTGCAAAGTTGGTCAATATTTGGTGAATAATCTGTTGGTTGTTTTCATTTTCAAGCATGACTGGAGACTCACGTCATTCAATTGGCTTCTTAATTTGCTTTTGATATAATTCATGTTGGAAAATAATTGTTCACAAAAATATGTTGATACAAAAATTGAAAGAAGTCCAAATGCAAATTTCTTCAGCTGAAAATAGCTGTTGGGTAAACTGTTCCAAACATCAAATATAATCTCATCTTATTTTTTGAGCTCACTTATTTCAGACCACTTGTGTTGTAGTGACAGGGCTGATTTTTGCCCTTCAAGATTTTCAAACTCATGGACCAGATGTGTAAATTTTGAACACCACAATGCTTTGTCCCCTAAATCTACCAATTCAAATTCAAAATCAGCTTGGCCAATTTGAGGAAAGGCTGAACAATTCAGTTTGGTGATATCTGTTTCAAGAGGTTTTATAAAAAATGACAAGGTTGCTTTTTCTTTTCTAAACTCTTGAAAGCGATCAACAAATGAAACTGTCATTTTCTCAATAACTGTTTTGAGGAACTTGAGGTCAATGCTACTTTCAGCAGTTTGCATTTGTTCTTTTAATGCTGGGAAGTGTAATAATTTGCCAGTTTCAATGTCTCTGGCAAACAAAGACAGCTTGTGCTCAAATGAAAGCACTTCTTCCAAGAACAAAATAGCTGTATTGCCCTTTCCTTGGAGCTTTTTAATTTAAAATGTTCAAGCAAGAAGCCATGTCCAGTATGAAGAAGAATTTCTGTAACCAATCAGGGTTTGATAACTCAGGATATTCAAGTTTCTTCTCCCCCCACACCCAAAAGTTTAGTCCACGAAAAGTGTATATCAAAAGGTGGTTTTAGTGCACAGACACTAAAGTTTAAGTAGCTGAGGGCCAAGAGCCACACGAGATGGCTCAAAGAGCCGCATGCGGCTCACGAGCCGCAGGTTGCCGACCTCTGCATTAAGGGGAGGAGATACAGTGAAATGCCTATTTTCATAAATAATTGCAGGTTTACAATTAAAATTCACAGGCAATTTTGTTATTTCATGACGGTTATTCTTGTAAGTTATTACAAGAATAACTGTCATGAAATAACAAAATATATGATGGTATAATGGTACAGGCTGCATGGAAATAGTGACTACATTGGATTGTAGTGCTGCATTTTATTTTAATCAATCAATCAATACCTTTTAGCTTCCCAATAAGCATGCACCTTATGTTTGGCCAAGTCCTTCCTGTCACGTGACATCAGGTCAAGTCCTCCTGTCACGTGACATCAGGTCAAGTTCTTTCCACATCTTCATCATCATTGTCCCTTCTGTCTCCAGTTCTCTTCTCCATGTGTTTTTTGGTCTACCCCTGCCTCTCTTTCCCTGGGGATTCCAGAACAAGGACTGCCTTGTAATGCTATCAACAGGTTTCCTTTGTCTATACTGCTGCCAAGATATGTGTATCATTCTACATCTTGTAGTGGTGTTTCGTAAAGTTCGACCGCGATATCATTTCTTGCATTTATTCTCAATATTTTTGACTTTTCCCTCTGCATTTTCAGACCCACTTGCTGTGACCCTCATCTAGTATTTTCATGTTGTCTTACATCTCATCATGGCTAAGGAACAGAACAGCAAAATCCTCAGCAAAATCTAGATCATCAAAGTGTTTAGTCGGATACCACTGGATTCCATTTCTCTTGTGAGACGTCGATGTTTCAATTCACGAAGGTCCTTTTTTAAAATTACAGGCACCAAATTTGAATTGGATCTTCATCACTGTATTTTAAAACTTCAATCACACTTGAGGTTTGATAACTTTAGTAGGTCCCGAGCTATAGAGCTTTAAAGTTAACATTATTTGCTTTAAATTGAAATTTTGATAACATCTTAAATCTGATCTGAAAATATTTTGTTATCATGAAATTGAAAGTATCCGAACCAAATCTCATGTTGACTATTGAATAAAAGAAACAAGTGAAGAAAATTAGTAACATCAACAAGGTTCCAAGAAATTAATGGTTTTACTTTTAGAGAAAAAGCACAATTCCTTAAGAAAATACAATTTTCTAAGTCAGAAAACACCTACTTAGAATGCATAACTAATTTTGACATATTTAGGTTCAGAAGTATATATTCTTTTCAGAAAAAAGACTAATTCCACTTTTTATATTTTTACTAGTTTGACTTTAAAATGTGGTGTCGATCTTTTCAAGCATTCTTGGGAGAAGTTTTTGTTCTGTGCCTGGTGCGTTGCACTGTCAAGTGTCATGTGAATGTTTCCTCAGAACTTCTTGTATGCTGTCTGTCAACCTTGTTCTTAGGAATATACTTGCCCTCTAGTCTGATCTTTTGCTACTGAGGGCATCAGCTGAAGCTCATTTAGCTGCGTTCTGATTCTGATCATTCATTCATTACCCCCTCAGGTATCCGAAGGAGCGAGCATAAGCCACCAACAAACGTGTGCCAGAACCTCCTGTCCTGTGCCATCTGCTCCAGGTCTCTTCACGTCTTCCTTATCCGTTTCATTTTTATATCCAGTTCTCTTCTACCTGTGTTTCTGGTCTCCTTCTACCTGTGTTTCTGGTCTCCTTCTGCCTCTCTCAGGTAAATTTTGGAAGGGCAGAATGTCAGACTTTTAAATACTAAGAATACAAAAAGCAAGAGGAGCTTTCATTGCATTGGGAAATATATGGAGATCAAGAGAAATTGGATCCAACACAAAAATAAGAATCTTCAACTCAAATGTGAAGTCAGTCCTATTGTATGGCTCTGAGACATGGAGAACAACAAAAACAACAACCAAAAAGCTACAGACTTTCATAAATGGGTGCTTGCATAGAATAGAGGGATTAAAATGGTATGACAAGGTTACCAACGTGGAACTGATGACAAGAACTAGACAAGTGCCAGTGGAACAAGAGATGAGAAGAAGACGATGGCGATGGATAGGACACACACTGAGGAAACCTGTTGATAGCATTACAAGACAGTCCTTGTTCTGGAACCCCCAGGGCAAGAGAGGCAGAGGTAGAGCAAGAAGCACATGGAGAAGAGAGCTGGAAACAGAGGTGAAAATGATGAGGAGAATGTGGAAAGAACTTGAGATGATGGCACGTGACAAGAGGACTTGGCATGTGTTTGTTGAAGGCCTATGCTCCTTTGGGAGTGGAGGGTTATGAATGAATGAATGAATGAAGAATGTCAGACGGACCTGCGTGCCCAATCCTTAACCCTTTGAAAATAAAGTTTGTTTGTTCATTCTCTTACATGGGGATTCCTGAACAAGCAATGCCTTGTAATGCTATTAACAGATTTTCTCAATGCAAGTCCTATCCATTCCCTGAATAATTCTTCTCATCTCTTCTTCCACTGGCACCTGTCTGGTTCTTGTCATCAGTTCCACATTGGAGACCTTGATTGGTGTTAATCAGGGCCCAAAATCAGACCAAAGAATAGTAGCACTGTAATCTACTAACCATCTCGTAACAAGGTGACTAAGGAGGGTTGGGTATGGGGCCAGCTGCCCCCATCCTGTAGAAAATTCAAGCAACAAAAACTTCAGCAAGTATGGGCAGGTCAACTAAAGCATTCTGATCAGGTGTCTGTATAATTATCTTATATTTTTCTATGTAGCTGAGACAAAGTGTTGTGCCCACAAACTTCATAAAATTGTTCTTGGTATGACATTTGCAGTTTTGTTTTCTCACACATCTCATCTCATCAGTTGTGATCTCCCTTTCCCGAGCTTTAGACAGTGCCCATGTTTTGGCAGTGAAATCAGAGAGCAGACATGAATGAGTAGACGGACAGGGTACTCACTGAGGAAAGCAGCTAAAAGCCTCTCAAAGCAGTTCTGGAATCCACAAAGTTAAAAACAATACAGAGAGATCAAAATGCACATACAGAAGTGAACAACAGAGAGATCAAAATGCACATACAGAAGTGAACAACAGAGAGATCAAAATGCACATACAGAAGAGAACAACAGAGAGATCAAAATGCACATACAGAAGTGAACAACAGAGAGATCAAAATGCACATACAGAAGTGAACAACAGAGAGATCAAAATGCACATACAGAAGTGAACAACAGAGAGATATAAGCAGGATAAAGTAAACATAGAAAGAGTTTTCGCAGATGGAGCATGATGATGAAGACTTGTGCTCCACATAGAGCTGACAGCAAAAAGAAAGAACAAGATTATCATAAGTTCTTACCTGTGGCAAGTCCTGCTAGAAAGGCTGCTCCTAGACAGGACATATCACTATGCTGGCTGCGTTCAATGACCTGGTCTACTATGTCACTCATCATCTGGACAAGAAAATCATTGCCAGCCACACCACCATCTACTCTGAAAACAATAAATGAGAAAATAACTAACAAACCTTACCAACATATACTCTGAAAACAATAAACAAGAAAATAACTGACAGCCACAACAACATCTACTCTGAAAACAATAAACAACTAACAACCCACCAACATCTACTCTTAAAACAATAAACAAGAAAATAACTGACAGCCACATCAACATCTACTCTGAAAACAATAAACAACTAACAACCCACCAACATCTACTCTTAAAACAATAAACAAAAAAATAACTGACAGCCACACCAACATCTACTCTGAAAACAATAAACAACTAACAAACCTTACCAACATATACTCTGAAAACAATAAACAAGAAAATAACTGACAGCCACACCAACATCTACTCTGAAAACAATCAACAAGAAAATTTACCTGACAGCCACACGACCATCTACTCTGAAAACAATCAACAAGAAAATTTACCTGACAGCCACACCACCATCTACTCTGAAAACAATCAACAAGAAAATTTACCTGACAGCCACACCAATATCTACTCTGGAAACAATAAATATGAAAATCAATGACAGCCACGCCACCATCTACTATGGAAACAATAAATATGAAAATCAATGACAGCCACGCCACCATCTACTATGGAAACAATAAATATGAAAATCAATGACAGCCACGCCACCATCTACTATGAGAAAATATACAAATAAGAGACACATTCCCATAGTCAGTTATGACTGAAGGGGTGTAATTTTATACTCCTGTACTACTTCTTATCTTCTTCTTCTTCCATCCTTAGCCACCAACCGGCAAAGCAGTATGTGGCCAGTACGCCTAGTGGCGTCTTAGGGCAACAACAAATTGATCAATCTATTGCTGTTTCCACCACGCCTAGTGGCGTCTTTGTGGAACAAAAACAGACCAAACAATCTATCGTTGTTTCCGTAATCAGATTGGTTGGCAAGCAGGTGATCAGCCCACTGTGACTACTTCTTATGGCTTGAATTAATTGTACTTTTCCGCTCATCAACAAAGTTAATTTATCAAAACATTTATCTGTCTTCCTCAATCTCTTTTTGAGTTCAATTTACCAGTTGTTACCATGTTCTCTACATTTTTTTCAGTGTGACATGTCAGAGTAAGTGAAAATGTTCAAACCTTAGCTTTCGTATTAATGTTTTCTTCTGTTTCCCTTACGACTTCCATGTTTGATTTTCTCACTACCTAGAGTTACTGCTGCATCCATCTTAAGGTCCCACTTCTTGTTCTTTTCCATCTGTTTATCGCCCAGGTTTCACAAGCAGAAAGTAACAGGTGCTCCATATAGCGTCAGAGAACGCTTCCTCACTGCCAATAAGTGTTTTGTTAGTAATTGTTATTGTTGACAAGAATCAACATCATTGCACTCTGGGCAAACTCAGAGGTGCTCAGTCTCCCTCAGCATATACTGAAGAGTGTGAATGCTAACTGTTCCTGTAGCTCGCTGGTTGTATACATGATGGATGCATCCTCTCATACGTCCATCTCTGCTACCCTTACGTTTGATGCCAAATTTGAACAGTCTTAACCTTGATATTCATCTATTGCAGTGTCATTCTCTAATAGGCGATCATTAATTGCTCTCAGTATCTTTCTTTTATCCATATCCAGTGTACCCACTGTGGGTGCTCTCAATGCTAGTCTGTCAGCTCTCTTATTACTGCATACCCCTGCATGACCAGGACAGTAGATCCAAACCAGCTTCTGCAGATTTGAAGCTTGTTTAAAAGTTTTCCATTCATGCTGTTTGTTAGTAAGTAAACATTTAATGCTACTACAAGCTGAATTTCGCCTGTGAACTCCTTGCCCTCACTTAGTTATTTATCATTGGATGTTATAATATATTCAAGTTAATTAAATAGTTTCACAGACTTCAACTCTATCATGTCTCCAAATATTTACACTCTGCAATTATTTATTTTCTTTAAATAATAATAATTTTTTCTTCTTGCTGTTTAAGTCTAAACCTTTCTTAGTGCTACTAGCTAAAACTTTGTCTACTAAACACTGTAGGTTCCCTTTATTTTCTGCCATCAAAAATGTGATCTGCACAAAACTGGTATTTTGTCCTTGTTTATTTTTCCCCCTCTCTCACGTTATCAATGCTTCTATTTATTTTCACTGTCTTTTTCTTCTTCAATCCTTAGCTGATGACTGTCAAAGCAGTCAGTGGTCATCACGCCTGGTGGCAACTTGTAGGTTAGCAACAAACTGCTTCCACTTTGCTCAGTCAGCGGTCATCCTTCATGCAGTGCCCCAGCTCTGGTTCATTCTTTGCATCTCACTCTCCAGTTCTCTACCAAGTTGTTTTTGGTTGGCCTCTCTTTCACGGGTCCATAGCACAGCTGTTCTTGTGATGGCATCAGGGTCTCTTCTGAGGATGTGGCCAACCTGTTTTCACTGTACAAGGAGAAAAATTGAGCATAAACATTTAAGTAACAAAAACAGGAACCATGCTGACCTGACATGAGATAATGGAATCTTGGTCTCTGTGAGAGCAGTCTCATAGAGGGACTTAAACCGGAAAGCCAGAGACTCAAGCATTGCCCTCACAAGATGAGCTTTGGTCGTGCTTGGCGCCATCCCAAACATGGCAGTCACAGCTCTGTCATCATTGTACGGAGCCTGTAGGCCACTGAATGCTGGGACAAAAAAGACCCCACCATCTTATCTAACACCAATCTTAGCCTTGTTATGCTATCAGTAGGGTTTCCTCAGTGTGTATGTCTTATCTAACACCAATCTTAGCCTTGTTGATTCATTGAGACCAGTGTCATTCCCTAATAGACAATCATTAATTGTCTTAAAAATTGAGATCTGTGAAGGGACATGATCTCCTACACCTCAATGCATAATAACAATAACTATAACGTATAATATACCAATGTAAGAAAAGTTTAACATTTTACTTATCATTTTGTACATATCACATACTTCTGGTACCGGAAACAGAAAAAAGCAAAAATTATGCAAAACTGGAATAATAAAGCATCAAAAGGATTGAAAGAAACCCTATGAATATCCAGGCAACAAAAGAAATAAGGACAGTAAATATAATTCAAGTAAAACATAATTACCTGGCACAGATTCTGCTATACTGGCACTGTCTGCTGGATCATCTAAGAGATCTGGTTGAGTAAACCAAATAACAATTGTAATTTATAACAAAGATAGAATTACATAATGTTATACATTCACCTTTTCCAATCCAAGTTATACTTGATCTTGTCGAATTTTAGCTGTTGCACCATCTGCTCGACAGTGGACACTGAACTTAGAAATTCAGGGAAAACTCAGTTATGTGACTATGACACTCATAGAGGTGGAAGAGAAATGTCTGGTCTAAGTGGACACATCAGTTAAGCATTTTAGATTTTTTTTTTGTCTCAGTGGATATATCAGTTACATTGTTCAGGCTTATTTCTCCTAGCACCACTGGCGGATCTAGGAATTGTCCAAGGGAGGGGTGATATATCAGAATGATAAGCCATGCATATGTCTGTCCTAGTGGACACATCAGTAATGCAGGTGAGATATGTCAGTACTAGTGGGCATATCAGTTATACAGTTGAGACATGTCTGTCCTAGTGGATATTTCAGTGATACAGTATATATTTGTGTGTCATCAGTTTACACAGTTGAGACATGTCTGTCATAGTGGACATTTCAGTGATACAGTATATATTTGTCTGTCCTAGTGGACACATCAGTTTACACAGTTGAGACATGTCTGTTCTAGTGGACACATCAGTTTACACAGTTGAGACCTGTCTGTCATAGTGGACACATCAGTTTACACAGTTGAGACATGTCTGTCATAGTGGATACATCAGTTTACACAGTTGAGACATGTCTGTCATAGTGGATACATCAGTTTACACAGTTGAGATTTGGAGTATAACTACAACAAATCTAGAGTTCCAGGATTATTATTGCTTTATATGTGACACGTACATGTTTGTATATTTGCTTTTCAAATTATCTATAAATATGTTGAAAGGCAGTGTACTTGGTCATATTTGATGCCTACCAAGTTTAAACACTGATAAAAAAGCATAAAGTAGTACTTCGATTATCCGTCAGTGTACGAGACCGAGACCATGACAGATAATCGAATAGACAGATATAAACATTTAATAGACCAGGTCTTTTAACTTGTTTATTTTATTACATTATTCATAACCTAAATATATAACACAAACATAACATAAAGAAATTAAAGGAAATAAAATTAAAAGAGATAAAAGGAAACAACATTTTACACGTACAAAATTGTTCTGTCATTCAAGAAATTTAAAAGAAAACAGCATTACGTAATTATATTTCTTTTCTAACAAAAGTCAGTCAATTTCTTTTTTTCCGTTCTGACAGGATAATAGGGTGATGGATAATCAAAGTTCTACTGTATGTAAAAAAGGGGGGGGTGTGTGTGTGCGTGCGTTTATTTTTTTAATTTCTGAAATGGAGTTAACAGCTCTAAATGTTCCCCTTTAAACCTGCATATAATCTGCAAACTGATGAGAAATTCTCAGATACTCAAAATTTATTAATACCAACAAAACAAAACCAACCAAGGACTAAAGACTTACCCAGTGTCCTGGCCCATTCTAGAACTATTCCCGTATCGGCTGACTGACCCTCGGCTAAAAACACCAACTCATCACCTATCTTCCAGCCAATCAGTGGATACAGGCCTGCAAACAAATCAGCATATGACAACCCACATCAGTCAGAAATAGATAATGATTTATTACAGGCAAACACAAATATCATGATGTGAGAGACGTGTTACAGATGTGTAACAATTACACATACAATTACATGTTGCGCTTGTCTCTCATTTCACTCCTTAACTCTTTGACTCCGCAATTTTTTTCCACCCTGTGCCATAATTTTAATTCATGATAGACTAAAAACAACGCTCAGAGCGTTGTTTTGGCATGGGTGTAAAATCTGACCAATGCTCTGAGCGTTGTTCCAGAGTCAAAGAGTTAAGGGGAAGAGCTACAGTAAACCCCAATTTTCATTAACAGCTGCAGGGTTTTGATAAAAATGCACAGGTTAACTTATAACAGTAATAGCTATGCATACCAATGCATTTGATGATGTACTGTTATTGGTTGCCATGGAAGTGGCAGCCATACTGGATTTCAATCCTATATTTCAATTCACTAATATAAAACAAAGTTCATAGTAATATAAAACAAAGATCAAAGTAATATAAAACAAAGTTCATAGTAATATAAAACAAAGTTCATAGTAATATAAAACAAAGTTCATAGTAAAATAAAACAAAGTTCATAGTAATATAAAACAAAGTTCAAAGTAATATAAAACAAAGTTCATAGTAATATAAAACAAAGTTCATAGTAATATAAAACAAAGTTCATAGTAATATAAAACAAAGTTCTGAGAAATTCATAGTTTTCTTGATAAGAAATGCATAATTTCTTTAAAAAATACAATTTGTAAAATCAAATTTCACCTACTAAAAATGTGTTCTGATGAACGAGTTTGAAGTATTTAGATTTAGGAGAATATACATTTTCAGAATATAGACTAATTCCACTTTTCATGTTTGTCCCATTTAGACTCGGAATGCACTGTTCCCCTCCTCCCCTTTCAGCAGCAAGTGGCCACCCCTTGTCCCCTTGGAAGAAGTGTACTCAAAGCAAATGCTCTTGGTGTGATGCTTTCTGCAGCACCTCTATATTATGAAATTGTTAACACTAGCATAACCCATCTTAGCCACCTTGTCCGACACATATGTTTACAGCACACTATTCTCTACTTCCAATATCATCGTCATCTTAATCATTTTCCTTTTCGATTCGAATGGAAAGAAGTCAACAACAGAATTGATAAAAAGCACTGGAGACAGAAAGTTGTGGAGAGACATGATCACCTTTGCCACCAGGCATGGTACTTGAAGAAGTTAGGTAAGTGTTGCGCACATATTCTTTTGTGTGGCGCACAGATTACTGTAAATACGCATACAAATGTAAAATGTATTTATTTGTCTGATAAAAATATATTTATCTTTGAATTCACGATTTTCAGCCTAAAGGGACAGAACTCAGATTAGGCGATGTGTATTCATTCTGTGAGTTATCGGTTCTTGTATCTTTCCTGAAGATCGAACTAAGCGTAGGAATCTAGGTTTACATTGATCTATTCTTTGTTTGGTTAGAAATAGATTGTTCTTGCTTCAGAATATCTATGGCCCAAATCTATGTGTAGTTCTTGTCTATGTAGGACGAGTATGTCTTATATCTTGATATCTTGGTATGTTTAAATGGAACTATTTTTCCTTGTACTGTACTTTGGGGTCAGGTGCTTTCGGCGCATGAAGATAGGTTAGAGGGTTCTTCGGTGATGAAGGAGCCTGGCGGGACGTCATGTCTTAGACCTGTCCAAAGTTTGTGATCTCTTCGATTGATTATGGGGACGAAGATAGTTTCTTCTAGGATTGTTAAATCCATGAGTTCCCCCAGTGTTGATTCAGTAACGCCAGGAGAGTGTTTGTGTTTGCTGGTATATTTCGTATGGCAAGGTAAAGAACTGTTCACTGAACTCTTTCATTCCTAGGCTCAGATGGGCAGACGCCGATATGAATTTACCTATGTATATATGTCGGGACGACATGTTATCTAGCAGCACTGAATATGTTTATATGCAGCAATTATGAGGACAGAATATGCTGATTCTTATAGAATCATTTATTGTTGATGAATAAAGCTTCGATTGAAGATTTGCTATACATCCGTATAGAGAGCGATGCTCAACAGGGAACCAGAAGCCATTTTGTAATTCTATTTATTTTGGAATCCTACTTATTGCCGATCATCAATCAGAGAACGGGAATGCCCCCTTATTATCAGGTGATGATTAAGAGATCACAGTTATAAAGAAAACCCAATACTAGTGGGTTAACATTATCTTCACATAGATTTGCTGTAATTTACCTAAAGGAATCTTCGCTAGAAAAGAGGTCCTGTTTAGGAGTCAAGTTTGAACAGTATTTATTAACTGACATGCTCGGTCAGTAAGGCCTGAGGATTGTATTAATGAACAATGGGAATCTAAGTGCTTGTTTATAGATGTTCCATTGCAATGTTATCCAACCTGGATGCTAACTTATGATGGTAGACCATTGATCAACATATGCTATTTATGTCAACCTGTGTTCCTGTAACGATGCTCGTACTGTCCATGTGTACGTCCTATTAAATAATATAAAACGACCACAGTAGTCCAGCCATCCTTGACTTCCACCTGTGATTGGAGTGAGTGTCCTGTGCACCTGTCGAACTATCATCCATTCGCGTTTGTCATTATTGATGTTCACACTCACCCATTGCATCAGTATATACGCACTTAACAGTACACCTTGTCAGGGCCCCAACAGTCGGTAACCTGACCTATTTCCAGAACATTGTGACTGGACGAGCTTTATCCAAAAAAAACCAGTCCATACTAATCTGGTGCGAGAAACAAAGCTTTATCAATGTGGTGGCACTTTACCAACCCTACACCAGCAAGACCTTATCAGGGTGATGTCTAACAACTACTATTAAGGATTTATCAACTGGTGGGCCAGCTTTCTGGGTTTGACCTAGCAGAGATTGAGAAGTCAGCTACTGAGACCAGACCGTTTCCTGTGGCCTGATACGACACACCAGCAGTACAACTCTACAGTCGATGTCAGAGTGACCTGTCCTGTCAGCGTACGCAGTATATAGGTCAGCGCTCGTTAACAGACGGTGTTTACATAGAACAGACAACGTTACACAGCAAGTTTGTTTACAAGTGAATATTTAACTGTGTTGATGAGAAGTACTATCGAACTGAGAAGTCTACACGTCAACGGTGGATCTTCTTGTGTTTTACATATTGCTGAACTTTGTAATAAGTTTAAAACAGAAAGCTATTGTTTATTAAAGTGGCAGTTTGTTTTCATTGGAAACTGAACCATATTAATGTAAAACTGAGCCTTCTCTGCAGACACTTCTACAACACATTTCATTATATCATATATGCATTTATGTTATATATATTTATGTTTACATGTTTAAGTGTAATATTTGTTTCTATGTCGTGGGTGGTTGGTGAGGTGACTAGTACAGGATATACCGAGCCATATTGGTCCTATATTAGTGTTCTATAGGGAGCAATTTTCTTGGTTGGAAATTTGCTGCAACATCTGTTGCAATATCTGTTAGCTGTGACGATCTGTACCCGTTGTTGTTTTTGTAATATTTTTTTCTGTTCTTCAGTTTTGTTTTGATTTGTTCGTATTTGTAGATCTACCCTGTCTTATAATTTAGTTTTATACACATTTATATTTATACACTGTGGCGTTATTTGTTTTGTTTATTCCTTTGCAGTTATCATCACAGATTCTGTGATTAGTTTCTTTAGTTTTCTATTTAATTTAGTTGATTTCTGCGAATGTTTTCGTATTGTTTTTCTTGATTGTCTTTTGTTTATGTTGGTTGTTGACATATACTATAAAATATACTTGATCATACACTACTAGCTGTGTAGTGAACTTATAAGAAATAATCAACTGATGATTAATGGCTGTTACTAAAGGTACACAGTTGATTATACAAGACCTTATTTAAAGGCTTGTTTCCAACAGAGATTGGGATTGTGAGCTAATTAATCAAGTTCATTTAGAACTTGTTCCTGTTTACTTGGAAATAGATTACATTATTGTTTCAAGTGATTGCTATCATTATTAGACATCATGTCTACATTGGAATACTTTATTGAGTTAGGGAAATCCCTAGGCAAGACTGGTGATAAGTTAGAGGAGTATGCTACCAGTCTATATGAAAAAACACAAAAATTGGAAATTGATAAACTGAAAGCTGAGACTGAGCAAACGAACTTGCAGATGCAGGTGGAGGAAAGAAGATTCCAGATGGAAGAAAAAAGATTAGAAAGAGAGGCTGAACAAAAGAGATTAGAAAGAGAGGCTGAACAAAAGAAATTACACAGAGAAACTGAACAAAAGAGATTAGAAGCTGAGGCTCAAGAAAAAAGATTACAGAGAGAATCTGAAAATAAAAGATTAGAAGCTGAGGCTGAACAAAAAAGATTAGACAGAGAAGCTGAAGCTGTAAATAAAAGATTAGAAGCTGAGGCTGAGCAGAAAAGACTAGACAGAGAAGCTGAAGCCGAGGAGAGAAAAGCAAAAAGAGAACATGAGGAAAAACTGTTAGCATTTGAGTTAGAGAAATTAAAATTGACAAATATGGGTATTGCTAATCAGTCAAATGGTAATAGTGGTAAACCCTTTACTTACAAGGTCAAGGTACCAGCGTTCAATCCTTCCAGTGATGACATAACATTCTGGCTAGATAGATTTGAACGCTCTTGTCGAGCTCATAATGTGGATAAATCACAGTATGCTAATCAGTTGTCAGAAGATTTGAAAGGTGATTCTCTGACTAGTTTAAGTTTGGTTGAAGAGGCTGACAAGGATAATTATGATGTTATTAGAGCGGCCTTATTGAAAAAATATCGGTTAACTGAGGAAGGTTACCGTATTTTGTTTAAGAAAATGGTACCTGAATCAGGGGTAGAATTCTCAGAATTCATTGCAAGGACACGTCTTACATTTAATCGTTGGATTGAGTTGTCCAAAACAGAAAAGACATATGAAGCCCTTATGGACTTGTTGCTCAGGGACAAGATTATGTCAAGTGTTAATAAACCATTCCTTGAATTCCTACATGAGCGTAAACCCAAGACACTAAAAGAAATGCAAGAATATTGTGACCAATACGTCACTGCACACCCTGACGTAACTCTTAGCAACACTAAGATTAAAGAGAGTATGCCAGTTGCATCAGCAACACCATACAACCCTAATTATTCACACAAATTTCAGGGACCACAAAACAAGTTTGGAAAAAAAGGTAACCATAATAGTTATCAAAACCAAGGAAACCAATCATTTCAGGGTTCTTCTGCGAAGAACTGGAGACAAGCTGACAGCCCTCGATACAGAGGTGGTCATAATTATAGGAATTTCCGCAGAGGAAGTCATTATAGAAACTATCCAAGTCATCCATCATGGAGACAACAAGACCATAATTATAGAGATACTCATTATAATGAATATGATAATGGTAACCATGAGAATTATGACTCAAACCCAAATAGGGGTTACAATAGAGGAAATAATAATGATTACAGAGGCAATAATAATCGAGGTAGATCACAATACAAAAAACACAAATCACATTATCATGGAAACTCTGCACAGCAAGAGTCACATGAAGCCTATAAACAGACCAAAGATAATAATGATGCTAATAATATGGCATGTTCCGCTTTTGATTTTGGGAGAGCATCTCAGTGCCCTCAATGCAAGACATTATTTGAACCAACTACGGTGTCGACTTTAAGTTGTGGCCATCCTCTTCCCGCTCTTCCTGCGTCAGTCGCGCATGATGGAAGAGGTTCTCTTGTCTTACATAGAGGTTTAGTGAATAACAATCCAGTCTCAGTTCTTTTTGATTCTGGATGCACCACAATTGGTGTTAGGCAGTCGCTTGTAGATCCTTCTCGTGCCACTGGAAAATTAGTCAAATGTGTAACATTTGGCGGCACCTTAGAGAAATACTCTACTGCTGTCATTAGGATTGCTACTCCTTTCTTTACAGGAGATGTACACGCATGTCTTCTGCCGAATCCGATCGCTGATCTTATCATCGGTCGTATTCACGGAGTCAAAGAATGCACTCCACAACAAATTTCCGTTTGGGAAAAACAAAATATGCAAACTGCTAATGCTGTAGTCACTAGAGCTCAAGCTCTTAATATGCCTCAAACTTCATCTACTGAGAGAGTTAAAATTTTGCAACACGCACACGACTCTCAGTGTGCTGGACATATGGGTTTTTCCCATACAAAGTCAAGAGTTCTTGCGGCTTTCTTTTGGCCTTTTGTGAACAAAGACATATGGATTTATTGTCAATCTTGTATAGTATGTCAAGAAGTTAAATCCAAAGGTCCACGCCATGCTGCACCTATTCAGGCTGCAGACATTCCTATTCGACCATTTCAGAAAATGGCGATAGACATCATTGGTCCATTTAAGATCAAATCTGCTAGAGGACATCAGTTTATTTTAATGTGTGTGGACATGTGCACACGTTGGCCAGAGGCTATTCCTCTGAAGAGCATTTCTACTGCTGACATTGCAGATGCTCTTTGGCTTATATTTTCTTGTCTGGGATTCCCCGGAGAAATATTATCAGACCATGGCACCCAACTAATATCGGATACCATGTCTCAAGTGATGTCGACTCTGCAGATAGAGAGATCTTTGAGTAGTATCTATCATCCTATGTCCAATGGGATGGTCGAACGGCTAAATAGAACACTCAAAAACTTACTAGCGAAGATAACTGAGGATCATCCTCAAGATTGGGACAGGGTTTTACCCGCGGCCCTCTTCGCTTACAGAGAGGTCCCCAATGAACATACAGGATTTTCTCCCTTTGAACTTGTCTTTGGCGCGCGACCGCGCGGCCCTATGTCTTTGCTTCATGATCTCATAACCGCTGATAATATTACCGATGACACGAAATCTTCTTAGGAATATGTCATCGCGCTGAGACAAAAGATTATCGAAGCATACAAATTGGCAACTTCTTCTGAATTTCCTAAGCAGAAAGCAAGACAATTTGCCAATAAGAAAAGAACCTTACGACAACTTTGTCCTGGTGACAAAGCATTTGTTTTGCTACCTTGTAGGGAAAACAGACTTCTTATTTCTTGGAAAGGTCCGTACGATATAATCTCGAAAATTTCCGATGTTGACTACATTGTCGATATTGATGGAAAGCATAAAACCTTCCACATCAATATGCTTACGGAATTCCATGAACGTCCGGATTATTTACAGCCTATTTTCCAGGCAACGGACGATTCACCAGTCCAACATGGTCATTACTCATCACTGTCCGTAATACAGGATGAGGAAACAAGTTTTTCGGATGTTAATCTTCCGCTTCCGATGATTCCACTTCATTCGAGTGGAATCAAGGAAAAACGTTACTGTTTCTCCGGATTTGTCTCTAGGAGAACAGCGACAAGTTTCGGCTATGTTACAAACATTTCAGGATGTCCTTACTGACATCCCTGGACAAACTCATGTCATTGAACATGACATTATTCTAACTGACCATAATCCTATTAGGGTCAGACCTTATCCTATCCCTATACATTTTCAAGATCAGGTTGAGAAGGAGTTGGATGAGATGATAGATTTAAAAATAATTGAACCATCCACTTCTGCATATTCTTCGCCGATGGTTATTGTTCGGAAAAAAGACAATAACATACGTCTTTGCGTTGACTATCGCAAATTGAATCAAGTTACGAAGTTTGATGCCGAACCTATGCCTTTACTAGAAGAGCTACTTACTAGGCTTTCTAAATCTCATTTTTTCACTAAACTAGATTTGTCTAAAGGATATTGGCAAGTTCCTTTATCTGAACGCGCCAAACCTTTTACGGCTTTTTCTACACCTAGAGGCCTTTTTCAATGGAATTTCATGCCTTTCGGCCTTATGAACGCACCAGCTACATTTGTACGCATGATGCGTCGAATTCTATCTTATCGGTCAGATGACATCACGTATCTAGACGACATCTGTCTTTTCAGCGATACTTGGGAAGATCACTATTCGGGGTTAGTTGAATTACTGTCTACGCTACACGAGTATAACCTGACAGCGAAACCCTCTAAAGCCTGCATTGGTTTTAGCGAAATTTCTTTCCTAGGCCATCGAGTGGGTCATGGTTTCCTAAAGACAGAGGACCATAATATCACTAAGATACTTAACATCTCTATTCCTAAGACTAAAAAGCAAGTGCGAAGTCTCTTAGGTCTTATTCAATTTTATGGAAGATTCATTCCGAATCTATCCTCTATCATGGCACCTCTTTCTACACTACTAAAAAAAGGGTCGCCTAATATGGTCCACTGGTCACAAGAATGCCAATCCTCTTTGGATAAGATCAAAACTTTGTTTTCATCACCACCTATTTTAGTGTTACCTACTACAGATAAGACATTTATTCTTCGTAGTGACGCTTTATCCACTGGGATTGGAGCGGCACTAATGCAAGAGTACTCTGGAACTCTGCATCATGTAATGTATATCTCCAGAAAACTTAATGCTGCAGAAAGGAATTATTCGGTTTTAGACCGTGAACTATTGGCTATGGTATGGTCAATTCTCAAACTACAAAGATTCCTTCTAGGCGCACATTTCATAGTAGAAACCGATCAGAAAGCTCTTGCAGCTATATAGAGTAAGAATTTGAAGAGCTCGAGGTCAACTCGATATGCAATTGCTCTTCAACCTTTTCATTTTTCGGTACGAGCTATCCGTGGATCAGATAATGTGATGGCAGACATTCTGTCTAGATGCCCACATGATTCCACCTAACTGTTGAGTCTTGGACTTCTTAACACTTCCAACTCGACAACAGATTTGTCTTTTCTATAGCAAGATAAATACACATTGTAATGTGTAATATAGTGATTGTATCACTACTATCACTACATTCAGTGATATATATATTCACCTGTACTCGTTGATGATTTTTCTTTTTGTCAATCATGTACTTATAATGCTTAAATATGAAATTGTTATATGCATTGTGTCATTGCAAGTATAGTAGTATGCGTTGGTGACACCTTCCTGGAAACATTTATGCTTAAGAGAAATGCTTTCTCTGAGAGGTTGAGATGTATTCTCACCAGTCGAACTATATTTCGACTTTGCCTTAATTTGGCTTATAAATTTTCAGATATTTCTCATCTGCGCAGTATTTGTGCGTTGGGAGCCTATTGTATGTTGCTCTCAGATGAAAAGAAAATGATTTTCATTTTTTTTTCTCCGGGGGGGGGTGGGGGGGTGTGGTAGTCTGTTGCGCACATATTCTTTTGTGTGGCGCACAGATTACTGTAAATACGCATACAAATGTAAAATGTATTTATTTGTCTGATAAAAATATATTTATCTTTGAATTCACGATTTTCAGTCTAAAGGGACAGAACTCAGATTAGGCGATGTGTATTCATTCTGTGAGTTATCGGTTCTTGTATCTTTCCTGAAGATCGAACTAAGCGTAGGAATCTAGGTTTACATTGATCTATTCTTTGTTTGGTTAGAAATAGATTGTTCTTGCTTCAGAATATCTATGGCCCGAATCTATGTGCAGTTCTTGTCTATGTAGGACGAGTATGTCTTATATCTTGATATCTTGGTATGTTTAAATGGAACTATTTTTCCTTGTACTGTACTTTGGGGTCAGGTGCTTTCGGCGCATGAAGATAGGTTAGAGGGTTCTTCGGTGATGAAGGAGCCTGGTGGGACGTCATGTCTTAGACCTGTCCAAAGTTTGTGATCTCTTTGATTGATTATGGGGACGAAGATAGTTTCTTCTAGGATTGTTAAATCCATGAGTTCCCCCAGTGTTGATTCAGTAACGCCAGGAGAGTGTTTGTGTTTGCTAGTATATTTCGTATGGCAAGGTAAAGAACTGTTCACTGAACTCTTTCATTCCTAGGCTCAGATGGGCAGACGCCGATATGAATTTACCTATGTATATATGTCGGGACGACATGTTATCTAGCAGCACTGAATATGTTTATATGCAGCAATTATGAGGACAGAATATGCTGATTCTTATAGAATCATTTATTGTTGATGAACAAAGCTTCGATTGAAGATTTGCTATACATCCGTATAGTGAGCGATGCTCAACAGGGAACCAGAAGCCATTTTGGAATTCTATTTATTTTGGAATCCTACTTATTGCCGATCATCAATCAGAGAACGGGAATGCCCCCTTATTATCAGGTGATGATTAAGAGATCACAGTTATAAAGAAAACCCAATACTAGTGGGTTAACATTATCTTCACATAGATTTGCTGTAATTTACCTAAAGGAATCTTCGCTAGAAAAGAGGTCCTGTTTAGGAGTCAAGTTTGAACAGTATTTATTAACTGACATGCTCGGTCAGTAAGGCCTGAGGATTGTATTAATGAACAATGGGAATCTAAGTGCTTGTTTATAGATGTTCCATTGCAATGTTATCCAACCTGGATGCTAACTTATGATGGTAGACCATTGATCAACATATGCTATTTATGTCAACCTGTGTTCCTGTAACGATGCTCGTACTGTCCATGTGTACGTCCTATTAAATAATATAAAACGACCACAGTAGTCCAGCCATCCTTGACTTCCACCTGTGATTGGAGTGAGTGTCCTGTGCACCTGTCGAACTATCATCCATTCGTGTTTGTCATTATTGATGTTCACACTCACCCATTGCATCAGTATATATGCACTTAACAGTACACCTTGTCAGGGCCCCAACAGTCGGTAACCTGACCTATTTCCAGAACATTGTGACTGGACGAGCTTTATCAAAAAAAAACCAGTCCATACTAATCTGGTGCGAGAAACAAAGCTTTATCAATGTGGTGGCACTTTACCAACCTTACTACCAGCAAGACCTTATCAGGGTGATGTCTAACAACTACTATTAAGGATTTATCAGTAAGGTTATTGTTACCAACACTCTTAACCTTGATGATTCATCTATTGCAGTGTCATTCTCTAACAGGTGTTCGTTAATTGTTCTCAGTATCTCTCCTTTATCCATATAAAGTGTCCCCACTGTTGGTGCTCTTGATGCAAGTCTGTCAGCTCTCTCATTACCACGTACCCCTGCATGACCAGGACAGTAGATCCACACCAGCTCCTGCAGATTTGAAGCTTCTATGGAGGTTTTCCATTCATGCCGTAGACAACCATTTTGAACCTTTCGAAGCTTGGACTGAGTCTGACACAATGACTGCCTTTGTTACTGAAGTTTCAGTTAGCCACCTCAAGGCTGCAGAAGCTGCCTCTACCTCCATTCTCATGCTGGAAGTTGTTATCTTGTATGCCCCACTATGTTCGGCGACGATTCTGCCCTTTACCCTAGTAGAGAAGCCCCAACCTGATTTTTCACCACAGATCACAGACCCATCAGTAAATACAATGGCATCATTATCCCCAGCATGATCAAGTATAAGATGATTAATTTCCAGTTCCGCTTTCCCATTGCCCCAAGTTCTACACTCTCTGCCAAGGTTGATGATGACTTGCTGGTAGTTAATCTAGTTCTCATCTGACTTACTCCACTCTTCCCCTTTGAATATATTTTCAACTGTGGCCACCTGCTTGATTGTTGTTTCTGCCTGTGCAGAAATTATTTTTAAAATGTTGGTACATAGGTAAGGTAAGGTAGGTAGGTAGGTAGGCAGGTAGAGACATAAACATATCCTATCATGCACATACACTTATACACACCTGCTATAGATGCATGTGGCTTACTGCCTGTGTTAAGATCTAAAAATGTCCCTGTTCCCATAGTGCACTTAACATCTCCCACATCGAAGCAACAGTGGCCAAACATGGAGCTCTGCTGGTCAGCAACCTGAAACAAAAAAATGTATATTTAAAATACCCAGGTAAGATTACAGTCATTGACTAACTTCAATGCTGGGCAAAATAATCCATCACAATCAGCTCCTGCTGTATCCTAAACATCTCAAACAAACAAATTTTAAAAATAATTTCTTACCAAACAATAAGTACCAAATAATTAAAATCTAAAGTATCAACATAATGAAATAAGCTCTCACTGTCAAATTTCTTAAAAGTCAAAAGTCATCATCATTATCATCACCATTGTTATCATTAGCATCATTATAATCATCATCATTGTTATCATTAGCATCATTATAATCATCATCATCATCATCGTCATTGTTATCATTAGCATCATTATCACCATCATTGTTAACATTATCATCATTATAATCATCATCATTATCATCACCATTGTTATTATTAGGATCGTTATCATCATTATTATCATTAGCATCATTATCATCATCACTGTTATCATTAGCATCATTATAATCATCATCATTATCATCACCATTGTTATCATTAAGATCATTATCATCATCACCATTGTTATCATAAGGATCATTATCATCATCATCATTATCATCACCATTGTTATCATTAGGATCATTATCATCATCATCACCATTGTTATCATTAGCATCATCATCATTATCATCACCATTGTTTTCATTAGCATCATCATCATTATCATCACCATTGTTATCATAAGGATCATTATCATCATCATCATTATCATCACCATTGTTATCATTAGGATCATTATCATCATCATCACCATTGTTATCATTAGCATCATCATCATTATCATCACCATTGTTTTCATTAGCATCATCATCATCATCATCACCATTGTTATCATTAGCATCATCATCATTATTATCATCATCACCATCATTTTCCTTTTTGCTCTTTATGGAGACTGGAGCCAACGCTGCAGCTGGTCCCCTTGCAGGAAGCCTACACAAAGCATTCATATGCTCTTACAGGGTGGTTTTCTGTAGCAATTTTTTTACATGACGAGGTTGGCAGCCTCATACAACATGCCTGGGGTAGCAGTAGTCCTATTCTTTCTTTGTCTTATCAGTGCCCCACCCCCTCCCCAAGGAACTACACGAGGCAAAAGTTAAAAGTGCTGGAGCATATTTTTAAATATGCACAACCAAGGCAGATACAAAGAATATGGACAAACTGCCCCTGAGTAGTTTCAAACAGCATATCTATTCATCAATAACCCAGTTAACTGAAAACAGACAACAGAAAAACTATTAGAATTTAATTATTTAATCGTTCCTCTTCTTCCCTGGGGTAGAAGTTTGGCAGTGAGAGCACCATAATATCCTATCAGTTGTCTTCCTCCAGGCCTGGTTCCAATCCAGTCCTCTGTCCTTTAGAGATTGTCTAATATTGTCCTCCAAGTGAACTCTAGGTCATCCTGTAGGTCTGGATCCCTAGCGATTGGTTTCCCATATTTGTTGCGGTTGCCGATCTTCCGTTCTGCAGATATGACCAAACCATCGTAACTGGGACCTGGGATTGTTCCACTCAGGTCTGCAGGGGCTGGGTTTTGAGGCCTTGGCGTATCGTCTGGTTGTGGACCATATCTTTTTTTGTTACTTCAGCCACCTTCCTCACATACCTCATTTCTGAGGTTTGGAGCTAGCTTTTTTTAGGGTTGTAGTCATTGCCCATGACTCGTATCTATAAGTCAAGACTGGGACATAGGCAGAGTGGTATACCATCTTCATCATCTTGCTAATGTCTTATTAAAACACAATGAACTTAATAAGGTATACTATGGTAGTAATTATTTATTTCAAAAACTATTTCAGTATTGACCTGTGATGTTCCCGGGTGTCTCTGAGGAGACAAAGAAAAAAATACGACTACTCAGGCATCTTGTAAAAACTGACAAGTACGAGAATGTGCATACGGCTGCCAGCCTCATCATGTAAAATGAATTGCTATAGAAACTATGGCTGCGTGAGCCCATGAATGCTTTGGTCAGTTTCCTGCAAGGGGACCAGCTATAGTGGAGGCTCCATGTTTTATTAGGAACAAAAAGAAAAATGATGGTGCGTGTAGTGTGGTGTGTACTGGGGCAACTACGACAGTAGTTTTTGCCAGGAATAACCTATGAGATATTAGGTAAAAGGTCTCTAGAAATTCGCTGGTTAAGAAAGAATAAAGACCTATTCGAGATAGGGACAAGAAGAAGGGAATGCGAATGCTTTCCACTGGACAGTGTTTTCTAGTTAATTCTGGAAAGAGTTCTGTTTCCCCAAGACCTTAGCTTCTGCCCTTAGATCCAGTAACAGAAAAAGCAACAAACCTCATCTGAGTGTAGAAATTTCCATATATGTAAATATTTAACACCGACAGCACGAGTGATACATTAACAAACTAGATAATGATCACACGATTATTGGGTTTATTAACTAAATATCTACACATATAGGGTTAGTAATGGTTAGAACGTGATGATGGTAAAAGACGATTCACACAAAACACACAGATGAGATATTAATTTCGTAGTTAATTAAGTAGTAGTTAATTGAGAATGAGCTTGTGTAAAGCGAAATGATGATGATGTGATATGATACGTGTTACCAAAATGGTGAGTAATCTACACAGTCCATGTGTCTCTAAATGCTTCTCCCGGATAGAAAGATTCACATTATGCATAGAATGTCCCAAGTTGTTATAAGTTATGTCAAGTGGGGTATCTCTGCATAGAATGTCCCAAGTTGTTATAAGTTATGTCAAGTGGGGTATCTCTAAGTCAAGGACGTTCTGATGAAAACTGTTATCTAATCTCCGGAGGGTACTGGCCAGACTGGATATTTTCACGAAATGCTCTTGATATGTAGACTCATTATCTTGAGTATGTAATCATGATTCATAAAATATACTTTGGAGTCTGCTTCATAGAATGCACTTAAGAGTGTGTTGCACTTGGTATAAATATGAGATTCTACTTTTGAGCTCTTTAGCTTGACTCCTGTAGTAAGCTTTCAATGGAGCTGAACTGGGAGCTGCGCTGGTGTAATGGCTACGACGTTGTACTGGCGACCAGGTGTTCATGGTTCAAACCCGGCCGTCGGCGTTTGAAGAAATGTTTACGACCGGAAATTTGACTGAATAACCTGAACAGCTCCTGCACATAAATCCCGTGTGGATGGGAAGGAGCGAAGCTCCTGACCGGGTTGGAAGGAAAGTCCACTGACCCCCTAGCCTCGCAATGACATGTCATTGGGCCGAAAGAGCTGGAAAGCTCGAGTGCCGCTGGTTATAGAAAAAAAAAAAAAAAAAATGGAGCTGAACTTGATATGAGTAATCAACTGTGAGCTTTAGCTTGACTCCTGTAGTAAGCTTTCGAGTGATTTGAACTTGTTATAACTATGTATCGAACTTGTGCGCATGTGATATATGTTGATGAAAAATGCTGCGTCCACTGTTTGTATCATGGGCAAGAAATATTCCTTTTTACTGAGGAACGAAGAATGTCCTATGGCGAATTCTGCAAACCAAATGTCCATTTTGATAACTTATTTCTGGTTAGACGTCAGACACGTAGCGTGTAGACTCAGACTTCTGATAGACTGAAGATACACAAAAGTCTTCGTAAGTTTTCACACTTAATATATACTGGTTGACTTTCATTTATTCTACATCTCACTCTTGATCTCTATGAGTTCGATTCTAATGATGTTAAATATATTGTGCATGAGAGTGTGTGCGTATGGAAGACTATGATGATGATTCAACAAGCTAGATGAAGGAGACGTATCAACTATTAATTACTTCCTATCAGCCTATCATCTTAGAGGAAAATCTTCTGATTTTATTTAGTCATGTACTAGAAGAATTAATTGAAAAACTAGCTTTCGCACTTTTAGCTAGACGGCTAAGATAAATAACTAAAGAATAAGAAAAAAGTATTAATAATCTGTATAAGATCTACTAACCTTCTTTTCCCTACGCAAAATTCTTTAAGAACACATTACACACAGATATGAAATATTTATCCACACTGAATTAATTGCAGGCTATGCGTTAGGAACTTCTCTTTATGCCACAATGTTGAAAAACTGGACTCCTCTCTCTAGCGAGCTGCGCGGTATATTATATCTCTAAAAGTCAAATGTGGGTCCCTTGGACCGGTGACATACAACTCCCCCCATACAACCAATAGCAAAGAGACTCATTCCCAGGATCTCTCTTGTCCCCTGTCAGTCCAAAAGTGGGTGGGGCAATTCGCGACCAACTTTCATTGCCTGGCTTGCCTGACAAACAGGTGTTGAGATAATCGGCTGGCCAATGCAAAA
This sequence comes from Oreohelix idahoensis, assembly GCA_024509875.1. NCBI lineage: Eukaryota > Metazoa > Mollusca > Gastropoda > Stylommatophora > Oreohelicidae > Oreohelix > Oreohelix idahoensis. Next base: position 148,441 of record JAMPIV010005530.1, read on the forward strand.
GTGTTCCCCGCCTTCCAACTGTCATATCACTCTCTGTTTGTCTATCGCTCCGCGTGTTGGCGGCGGCCTTTGTTACCTCGGTCCATTGTCGCCAGCACGCTAACAAGTCCCTTTGTGGCGCCGCCTATTGTATTACATGGCGGTTGGTTTAAACAGCATGAGAAGCAAAGCTGGGCGTCTCCCCGCGCCATTGTCCCAATGTGGTGACCCGTCGCTTGTATGGACAGCGGCTGAGCAATAAAGAGACTAAGCTTTTGTGTCAGCCGTGCTCGCTTCAAAGTTAACAATAGTCCACAGAAATTGTACCATGCCCAGATGTCTGATTTTGATGAAACCCATACATGCCACACCTCAGACATGAAAAACCTGTACAACAAATCCAAAAACCCTGTACAGAGACCCGCAAAACCTGTACAGACTGAAAAACGTAACAATAGAGTTAATTAATGTACAAATATATTCAATTAGATGGTTCTGCACCATCATAGTGACATGCGCCCTTTGCCTTTTTAAGCATGTCTTCACTTGCTTTAAAACCTAAACAACAAGAGTTAGAATTTATTTTGTACCGGTATTGTAGAAAAGCTGTGACTGTATCATCATTTAGTCTATTTCTGCAAAAAAAATTAATACAATTTATGGTGGAAATGAAGAACAGTTTGGTGTGTGTTCTATAGTGCCTTATAAAAGTATAGATCTAAAGAGACCAGTAATAAGCGTTATGGGTTAGGTTTAGGAATCTTAAATCAAATATATATATATATATATATATTTTTTAAAGCTAGCAATGAAAATATAAACTGGCGCAATATTATATATTCTCTACCGAACTTCAAAAATTGGAATAGCCGTTATACCCATACGAATTTTAGTGTCAATCAAACATTGATAGTAATTAATTATTTAATAAATATAAATCATTGGATGACCGTAATGATGATCACCCAAGGCAAAATCACATTGTTTTTTAAAGAAACGAAATTAAAACTAAGAAGAGAAGTAACTCCAAATAAACTTTTCTCTGACCTGGTTAAGATGCAAATTTGCCTTGCTTTTGTGGGTTTTTTTTCAGTTTCATAATTTGGTCATATCGGAATGACGGTCGCCGAATGCTCCGCATGTATTTTCGTACCATTTAGATTTCGGGTTAACCCTAACCCCAACTGTAACCCTAATCCTAACTCTAAATGGTACGAAAATACATGCAGAGCATTCGGCGACCGTCATTCCGATATTAGGCCTACCCATAATTTGTTTTGTATTATTATTCAAATTTACATTTCTTACGCACTTTCTACCGTAAACCTAACCTCAACCTTAACTCTAAATGGTACGAAAATACAAATATTAAACATACTCGACGGCAATAAAGGTAAAGATTACCAGAATCTCAGTAAAAAGAGTTGTCAGAATCATTCAAGTTGAATAAATTCAACTCAAACAAGAATTTTCGTGCTCTTTTTCCACAAAATGTTTATGATTCGGCGGTATGGCAGCGTCCATGTTTGTAACTTTCGCTTTTGTAAAATCACTATTATCAGTTCTACCGTATTCGCTAGCAGTAAAATATTTTGTTCGTTTCAAGCTTAGTGGCCAGATTTTTCAATGCTGAATCCGATTATGCCCAGCAATTGCCGATACGATTGTAAACAGAAGAGTTCTGGTGCTTTTAAAATAGGACGTACGTTTTATAGGTGTATGGGAACGAGGTATCGCACTACTTCCGTGACGTACTCGGTACGGCACAGCGACAAAAATTGTCAAGATTTATGCCGTATGGCGTACATCATAATGGTGCTGAAAGGGTTAATAATTAGGCGAAAAAACCCGCACAGACCCATGTACGGCCCGTACACATCTGAAAACGCAAACACCCCGTACAGATTATGGGTAAACCTTTAAGTGTGGCATGTATGGAAACCAGATGTGTTTCACGAGATTTATAATGAGGCAATGTGGACTTCAAAAGATGATGCCAGGTATGGGGACTCAATCAAAAGAATTTATTTTACCACCGATGAAAGAACAAATGTGATTCTAGATACGGGATGGCGAGTAATCAAAACGATGAAATAGCAAATGTGGGATGAAAGAGCACAAATGTGGGAGAAAATAAAATAAGATATAGGAAAAGATAGAGGGATAAGGCCTTGGCGCTCGTTTATCACAGTACGGATGAAGGAAAGTCCAAAACAGAGACACCATGACAGACCTGTAGATGCAGTATGCACATGGAAAAGTCGGCAAAGAGATTAGATGATTGGAAATGTGTCAGCATTGGGTTATATAAATAAAGGTGCCAGAAGCACTGCTCGGGGGACACTTAAACTTACAACCAAAATGCACAACATGACAAAATGTTGAATGTCTACGGAAATTAAAACTGTAATACACAATCTATGAGAATACACATCCACACAAAATATTTTTTTTTCCACAGGCATTAAAAACAAAAACTTACAATTCATGAGATGAAAAAAAAAAACTGGTAATAAGGAAATTCATATTAGGATTGAGGAAAAATCATACAGCCAGATGACCATGCCATTTTCATCACAGAGATGACGTATAAAAACATGAAAGAATAAAAAAATTTCTACGCTTCAACCAGATAGATTACTTTTATACCTATATCAAAAGCCACAATACACTTACCTGGTATCCTGAATTTGAGGAAATATAGACATAGGAATGTTTAAAAGGCCACATACTATTGTGCTCCATTCCATCTGTGGACAGAAAGAGAGAAATTAAGACCAAATAAAGCTGCATTATTTGCTTGAGAAATAACTACAAAAGAGCCCATATATGACCTTGACTACCTTTATAATATCCACAAATATGAAAGTTGTCTGAATCTTTGGACCCAATTCTGGGATGAACGAATGAACAAACTTTATTTTCGAAGGGTTAAGAATTGGGCGCGCAGGCCCGTCTAACATTCTGCCCTTCCACATTTATCTTGCATATTATATCCTTTTATTCCCACATGTTACTTAAAGCATTAATACGAAGGCATGCAACATTATAAAGGTAATATAACAGCGTACGTTTACAGTATGCAGTCATAATCAAAATTAAGTATTGTTAATTCAACAAATATTATTAAAAAATTAAATTAAATTAAATTTTTAAAAAGAAAAAAGAAAAGAATAAGCCATTGAGCCCTACAACCATGTTATTATAATGGACAACTAATGAGAATTGTGCATGAAAACAAGGGGCAAGAGTGAATGAAGGGGAGGTGTAACCCCCAAAAATGAAGAATTTCATTGAAAATATCAAATTTTAGATATATATTGAACTGGAAAGTACATTCATTTGCCTACATTTCTTTATGTTTATTTTCACTAAAACCTTTGTGGATGATTTTATATAAATTTTTAAAGTAGGTCAGGTAAGTGTATTGTTTACCTAATTATATATGCAAAATGTACAAATTGGTATATCTTCGCTTCTAATGCATGGATTTTAAAAAATTTTTCGGTATTCATTTCCCTGAAGTAAACCTAATTAAAGTTTTTTAAACATCATTTCATGTGTAAAAATAATTTTGATTGGCTAATCTGTGTTAACCATTGCCATAGCTTGGGGCTTTTCAGCCAATCAGAAACGAGCTCTCAAAAGGGACTATTCTATTCGAAGTAAACAAAGGCTTGTCAAATTCTAACACGAGGTAAACCAGTGACCATTGCAGTGTGTGAAATAATTCTTTATTATTTATTATAATGGATAAAAATTCACGAAAGAGAATGGATCGTTCAAAGAAAAGAAAGTTTCAAGGAAATAGGTATGTGAAAAAAAGGTTAAATGAAGATAAGACTATCAAATTTATAAACTGTGAACCACTAACAGAGTTTAGGCCTACTGTCGTACACAATGCTAGTACCTCTGAGTGTGAGCCTGTGAGCACTTCTAGATTATCATCATCTTATCAAAAGCTACACACAAATATCCTAGATGATGAATATGCTGATTCAAATGTAGAAGGAATGAGTGGATACAGGTTGTATAATATGACACAAGTAACTGAGCTGATTCAACAATTTCCATGTCCATCTTGTTTTGAACTACCAGACACTGGAGATAATTTTATAATTTCAGAGAAGCTTGTAGGTCTAGAGAGTCAGCTTTATATAATGTGCTCACAATGTAAACATGTTATTACCATGAAGAAGAACTCAGAAAATGTGAACTTGAGATTCACTTTTGCAATTTATAGCATTGGATGTCACATGGAGAAGGAAAGGAGACTTTTGGGGAACATGAATTTGCCACCACCAGTAAGTAACATAAGAAGTGCCACCTACAGAAAAAAGATATTGGAAGCCACCTCTATAGTTGCAGATGAGTGCAAAGCAGAAGCAGCAGCAGAAATAAAACTGTTAGAAGGTAAAGATGTAACAGTTTCATGTGATGGTACTTGGCAGCGGCGAGGCTTTACAAGCAAAAATGGTGTGGCCACAGTTCTTTCTGTTAGCCAAAAAGGACCAGCAAAGGTGTTGGATGTAGAAGTAAGCAGCAATTATTGTGATAGCTGTATGAAAGCAAAGAGCAGAATGTCAGACCATGAATTCAAACTCTGGAGTCAGAATCATTCAGAATCAGGAGAATGTGAGAAAAATCATGACGGTACTGCAGGTTTGATGGAGCCATATGGAATATTAAAAGTCTTTAATCGTTCAGAGAAACAGTATGATTTGTGCATATAAGTAACAAAGCACATTAGAAATTATTTATGTATGACACTGGATTTATCTTTTCCTTAATTATTTCCCTTTTTCATTTCAAACTCTCAGGCTCTGGAGCAATGCTCAGTATTACTCTGTTTTGACATGAGTGCCGCAGCAATGCTAACAGCGTTGATTTAGGTTTGTCAAAAATAAATCCAGAAATTCACGTTGTTTAATCCAGTTCATGTTTTAAAACCATCAGGTGATTTCTGTTACTGCTTAAGCAACCAATCTGAATGTAGTTAACTCTTGCAGGCCGGAATTTTTTCATCAGTTTTGCCAGAATTATTTTTGTACCTTAAAGCAGTACCTTTATAAATTCTAAAGTTACTGAGTTATTACACAACAAAGACACACATATTATACATCACAGTAAAGATAAATGAATGTATAATTAGTATATGAAGGACTTTTAGTGATATTCTACATATAGTAATCAGTGATGAGTAATAATATAGACCACTTTCAAGAAAAAAATAATTTTAGTCTATTAAAAATGTATTTACCAACCCATGCAATAGACTGAAATATTATCCAGAGTGCTCTAGGGTCTTTTAAAATATCACTAATTCATATATGAATATTATTTACAAGTGTCAGATTCCTGTGATATTTTGTTAATGTTTTACAGACCATCCAGCGAACCATATAAACATTATAAACATTTGGAAAGAAAAAGGAAATTATAGGCCGCGTGAAGCTTTTAAATTAAATCATATATTGTATTGTTTTTATACAACAAACACACACATTATACATCACAGTAAAGATAAATGAATGTAGAATTAGAATATGAAGGATGTTAGTGATATTCTACATATTTTATAGACTACTTTTTAATAAAAACTCATTTTAGTGAATGAAAAATGTACTCACCAACCCATGCATAAAAACTGAAACATTATCCAGAGTGCTCCAGCATCTTTTAGAATAACACTAATCCATGTATGAATATTATTTACAAGTGTCAGCTTCCTGTGATATTTTGTTAATGTTTTACAGACCATCCAGCAGACCGTACCATCATCATTAAAATAAAAAAGAAGATATTCAAGGCCGCGTGAACTTTTAAATTAAATCATATTTTGTGTTGATATTACACAACAAAAGACACACAAATTATGTTTCACAGTAAAGATAAATATATTTAGAATTATAATATTGGGGCTTTTAAGTGCTATTCTTCATATTATATTCAATTACACTGGCTAACAAAAAAAAATTTTTTTTTTCTTTCTCTAACATTTCTATGTTTTTCTGGTCAATTTTAATGCGCTGTTTTTAAATCTGCAAACCGTTTTTCTCTATCAGGTCGGGATCTCGAGAAATACGCAATTGAAGTTTTTTAACAACGCATACAGTATTATAACATCATTCGTACAAGAAGTATAACAGTTATGTAGGCTTGAATTTCTTTGCAGTCGACTTTCGTCTGTGAATGGCATGTGGTACATCGCGATGAAACATCCAACAATAATCGGCAAGCATGGTCACACTCCACCGTCCTTGATAACGTGACTCCATTACGGCGATATCTTGATGGAATCGTTCTCCATGTTCATCGCTGACTTCGCCAAGGTTGTCAGGGAAAAAGTCAAGATGCGAATCGAGCAAATGGATTTTGAGGGACATGTTACAGCCCATAATTCTGTATGCATCTATGCACTGCTTAACAATATGCACATAGTCGACAGATTTGTGATTTCCCAGAAAGTTATCGACGATCGATTTGAATGCCATCCATGCGTGAAGTTCACTACCATGTAACAACTTCTCGAATTGTTTGTCTGCAATAACTTTCCTAATATGAGGTCCTACAAAGATACCTTCCTTTATCTTTGCATCGCTAACTTGCGGAAACTTTTCTCGAAGATAAGTGAAAGCTTTGCTCATTTTATCTAATGCTTTTACGAAATTCTTCATGAGCCCCAACTTTATATGTAACGGTGTTAAAATGATGCTGTCTTTGTTAACTAATGGCTCGTGTATTACATTTTTATGCCCGAGCTGCATACGATCCCTGATAGGCCACACCTTTCTTGCATAATGTTCCTGTCTGTTGCGGCTGTCCCATTCACATAGGAAGCAACAAAATTTAGTATACCCAGTCAGCATGCCCGTGAGAATTGCAATGACCTTTAGGTCTCCACAAATCCGCCATTGGTAGTCATTGTACTTTATTTTTGCCAAAAGTATAGCCATATTGTCATAAGTTTCTTTCATATGAACAGAGTAGGCGACTGGAATTTTGCAATAGCAAATGTCATCATCCATCTCAAAGTATTGAACAAGTTCTCTGTGTCTATGATGAAATTTAGATATCAAAGTATTGGGCGCTAAAAGATTCCATTCTTTGAGTCGTGAACCGAGTAATTCCACTTGTCCTTTGGTAAGAGCGAGATCACGTATTAGATCTGAAAGGTTAATTAAGTGAACACCATCATTCACCGGTATATAATCCGAGTCAGAATTAGTTTCTGAAGCAGGTAAACTATCACTTTCTGATGGTTCATTGACGTCCAACGGATATTGTTCTGGTGGAACTGGGATCGGACACGTGATTGGATCACGAGACACTGGTTTCGAAACCGATTCAATATTTGGATAAACCACAGACTTTCTAGTTTTAAAAGTGAAACCATGGATATTTGTCAAGCAGAAGTAACAATCAGTAGCGTGATTTGTCTTGTTCATGCCATATTACTGGCACTCCAAAAGGCATCGACTTATGCTTCGGCGATTTTCGTAACCAACCTGCCAATGTATTTGCACAAAGTCGAACAAACTGCATTTGGCTTCCAAGATTTATTTGCATCATCAACTTTCGAATCGAAATAAAGTTCATATGCTTTCTTTAGTAATGGTGTAAAGTTTTTCTGGTGAACACGATCGGTAAAATACCCGCACACATAACAGAACAGATCAGCTGAATTTCTACAACTTCTAGAAGCCATATTTCGCTCAGAATTATTTCAAAATACAGTAACTATTGGAAAAATAGCGTAACATATGTCATGCATCTTTTAGCAGTATAAAAAGTGGAATTATTTTGCATTTTATTAATTTTTAATAAGTTATGTAGTAAAAATGAAACGGAGCACATAACGGTTTCCCAAAAATATATGTATTCACAAATATCTTAAAAAACCTGACGTGATAGAGATAAACGGATTTCAAATTTGAAATCAGCGCAAAAAACTGACATAAGAACACTTATTCTTATATAAGAAAGAAAAATGTTGTTTGTCAGTGTTATCAGTAATAATGTAAACAATTTTTTTTTAAAATTCATTTTAGTGAATGAAAAATGTACCCACCAACACATGCATAAAGACTAAAATATTATCCAAAGTGCTCCATGGTTTTTTTTAAATAACACTAATCCATATATGAATATTAATTACAAGTTTCAGCTTTCTGTGATATTTTGTTAATGTTTTACAGACCATCAAGCAGACCGTACCATTATCATTAAAATAAAAAAGAAGATATTCAAGGCCGCGTGAACTTTTAAATTAAATCATATATTGTGTTGATATTACACAACAAAAGACACACAAATTATGTTTCACAGTAAAGATAAATATATTTAGAATTATAATATTGGGGCTTTTAAGTGCTATTCTTCATATTATATTCAATTATCAGTAATAATGTAAACAATGTTTTTTAAAAATTCATTTTAGTGAATGAAAAATGTACCCACCAACACATGCATAAAGACTGAAATATTATCCAAAGTGCTCCATGGTTTTTTTTAAATAACACTAATCCATATATGAATATTAATTACAAGTTTCAGCTTTCTGTGATGTTTTGTTAATGTCATCAGTAAGCAATGTCCTATAGCAGTCAAAAGGAGTTGATGCCTCACTAAGACCTAAGTCATCGTGTACTCCAGGTTTGCGACCATATTTGGGAAGAAATCTGAATGCGTTTTGGGTCTCTGTAATACTGATGTTTGGTACTGAAATCCATTCATTACTAATTGCCCCTTGTTGCTCCTTGGTACTAATGCTTTTCCCCCTTTTTGTCGATGATTTGGTCAAAACTTTTTGTCGTTTTGTAGCACTAGGGCCTGGCTGTGACCACGCCCCCTCCTCAATAGAACTAGCTTCTTCGTTAAGTTCAAATTCGAAATCATCATTTTCACTTTTGAAATCATCATTCTCGTTACACTCGTCAAAGATACACAGTTCCCTAGCTTTTCTACAGATAAAAAAGACCTACGTTTTGATAAACATGATGTGGTTGGTTCGCTAGACATTGTCTGTATAAACAACAATAATCGCCGATCGAAAGCTGACAGATTTACCGTTTTTTCACAGTGAAATTAGCTAGAACAAGCATGTTTCTGAATCACAACTCAAAGATAGCACTCTTCTGAATAAAAAAAGAATAACTTCCGTTATGTTAAAATACCAAATTACGAAAATACGGAACAGATTTCACGGAACACAAAAGTGACGTTACCAACGTCGATTTGGCTTCTAGGGGTTTTGCGGATGTACGCTCCCAGCGTCGTTCTGGCCTTTAAGAGTTAAGCTGCGCACACTCAGGCAAAGGTGCCCGAAAGCAGTCTGCTGCTTTCCAAAACTTCAAAACACTTTCTTCTATTCTGTGCTCTTCTTTAAGTTACTGTCTATTTCAGCAATTTTCAAGTGGTGTCCCGCAAAGAGTCCGCAGATGTGACGCTGAAGTTTGGGGGAGGTCGAAAAGAAGCGAGAAAAAAAAATTGAAGAATAAAAAAAAATCATCCAGGTAAATTTTAGTACTGTATATTTTTTTTGAGTGCGCATCATGGGGCATAGCGATTGTGTAAAGGTAGATTTGGAGAGATCGCTCTGCACCAAGATGTGCCTCACCAAAACACAAAATAACTATGATCATTTACTATAACTACACACGTTACGAAGTATGACGTAGAGTACATAGTGACATTATTCAGAGTGTCGGCTTGTGTGGCGTGGTCCACTTATCTAAGTGTAGAGAATTCTACTTACAAAGTGTGTCTAAGTTATAGATTTCGAAGCAGAAATCAAGTGTGATTTTAATTCATTATGGGGCAAACCCATCTTATCAGGATGTGTGAAATTCAGGGTAAGAATTAGGCTTGATTAGCCAAAAGAGATGTTTGAAGATATGTCAAGGTTATCATAACCGTCATGCAGAGACATGAATATTAAAGAAAAAATATAATCGCCGACTGAAAAGGAAATGTGCAAGAATGCACCAAGTTGTAATTAATATGGATATAAAAAGGAAGATAATAAGTCAAGAGGACTTCGTAAGAATATAATATATGGATGAAAATTATGAATATGCTATGGAAGCACGAAGAGATTAGTCTTGACAGAAGAAGAATTGTGCCGATGTATGGACTCATTTATAAGCAGTGTATAGCAGGAGAGAATCGATATTTTAAATGAAGATGTCAAACTTTATTAGAGCAATGTGTAGCTCATGCAAGTATCTATGTTAAAAAAAAGTGAAAGTTGTTTGAAAACAGAAGTCTTCCAGAAATGATTAAAAGTTGGGAGTAAGAGTTTGAACATATTAACAGTTAACAGTTTCTGACAGTTGGTTCAGTAAATACGAATATGAATATAAACCAGAACGATTATCCATAAAAGTTTTGGCCAGAGTTTGTTGGTGGCAATACTTCTACTAATTAATAGAAAACCCTAGACAACATTCAGACAATGAAGGAAATGTTCTTAACAATTTTCATAAACGGCAAATAAGAATGAAAACAATAACATTTTACATTTTTAATCTGGGGACTTCAGAACAAGGACTGCCTTGTAATGCTAACAACAGGTTTCCTCAATGTGTGTCCTTTCCATCGCCAGCATCTTCTCATTTCTTGTTCCACCCTAATCGGATTATCTTTTCTTATATCAACTGTAGGTTCTAATGACGATGTCTGTACTTTTCAATATATTTTATGTCATGCTTATAAGTAGTTAATGTTAATATGAGTGTGCTATTTTATTTTACTTTAAAATGTTGAATTCCTTGAAATTGATATGTAAAATGCATGTGAGAATAAATGAATTCAGTATGAAAGGTGAGAGAAAGGAAGGGCAGAATGTCAGACGGGCCTGCGTGCCCAATTCTAAACCATTTGAAAATAAAGTTCGTTCGTTCATTCATTCCACTGGCACTTGTCTGGCTCTCGTCATCAGTTCCACATTAGTCACCTAGCCATAACATTTCAATCCTAATATTCTATGTCTATGCAAAATGTTAGCTTTGCCCCAAGTAAAAACAAGGTATCCATTTATCATATCAATAAATTACTACTCTGAACCTGGAATGGATCAAAAAGTCCTGTTGCACTAGCACAAGAATAATCTGTCACGTGACATTTTCTCCCTGTTAGATTCCATAATACCCAAGACTCTGTGCAACCAAACAGGACTTGACCAAGTGATGCACGCTTGCGAATCTGAAAAATTAAAATTTTTCATGACAAATTAATATGCTAACAATTAACTAAATTCTAAATTTATATTTACAGAGTGCAAGGAAATTGTGGTGTGTGTGTGTGTGTGTGTGTGGGGGGGGGGGGTGGGGGGGGGGGGGGGGGGGGGGGGGGGGGCGGGGGGGGGTGGGGCAACTAGCATTTCTCAGAACCTGTCATGGGATGTGTTCTGCAGGGACCTATGTTGTGCTGCCTGGCTGTTATGTATAATGAACGTATTTATGATTAGTTACATATTTGTAAACGAAGAATATGTGACGTGTACCTGATTGAGCCAGCATTTACAGTGAATGAATAATGTATGTAATTAAGCATGATTTGAGAGGGGCTTAGATTTGGAGAATGAAAATGAAAAGTCAAGGAATTAAGTAAGTCAGTTAGTCATGGGCTTTTGAGACGTATGAAAGCACTGTGTCATATGTAGCTAAGTTAGCTGTGAGCTGGTCTTTAGACTGGCAATGTTGTTTTGTCAGATCAAGAACATCTGCCCAACCCTCCTTAGTCACCTCCTATGACATGTATGGTACGGTACAGGTGTTACTATTCTTTGCTCCACTTTTTATTTTATTTTTAATTGTACGCCTACTATTACTCGAGGCGAAATCTCCGGTTAATATGTCTAACCTGAGACTGATTTTACTTGAGTATCCCTATTTTTGCTGTACAATGTTAGGTGTCCTCTCGCCATTCAGGCAGATGCTCTCCAGTTTCGGAGGTACCAATCTGAGCTCCACTTTCAGGCCCTGGTAACACATGAGTGATGTTCCACTATAAAAGCACTTATCTGGTAGACAACACAGAGAGGGCAAAGATACTGTGGAGAAGAAGAGTATTAGATGAGCTAAGAAAATGGACGACAACTGCGGCATCATTCAGCATTTAGTAACACATAAAACAGTACTGAATTAGTGTTACAAATTAATGGTACACGGGAAACACAGGACGTTTCAGGTTTCACACTTCGTCAGCCACAGTTACAAACAGGCAACAAGGACAAGAAATATAGACATGTTAAAGAAAAATACTTTATACACTGCAAACACGTAATATATATGAAATATAACAACACAGGTGAAGAGCAATAACAAAATAAGGAAAATACAAAGCTGAAAAAAAATTATCTGCACAAGAAATTCAACAATCAACGAAAATCAAAAGCAGAAAATGGAATAACAACACAAGAAGTCCTGCTATGATAATCTTCACTAAATGATCTGGGAAAGCTATGAACACTAATAGCACCAATCAGCATGAATGAAAGTGACATCATAAAAATACACAAAAAGGACACGAAACACAAACTTCATAAAAAGAAAGATCGTGATAAAGTGACGTACGAAATAAATAAATCTGAAATAGAGGAAAGCCAATAAATAACAGAGTCAAGCAAAATGATGTTGGACATTTAGACCATCAGGAGAAAGGCAATCCATTTAAAAAATAAGATGATTCTCTAGAGAAAAGTGCGTATGGTCATCACAAAAATGTCCCATTTTTCCCCTTGAACTGTTAATTTATAAAACTGATTCAATACCGTTTTATTTGTTAATATATATATTTATTTCCTTACCAATTTTACAGCAGCGCCCTAATTTATTTACTTAGCATTTAGTAATAGTAAAGCAGACTTCATGAAGGACTTATTACTGCCTAAATGGCAAACAAGCATAACTCACAATAAGTAGGTAAGGATATCATTTATTTATGTTCTTTTGTTTTTTATTATTTTCTTTTTCACTCCATATGGAGCATATAGCTTCCCTCAAATATTGCCTACTTGAGGAAACATATGTCAAAGTTATAGCTACTGCAGCAGTGGTTCTGTAGTAACTTTTTTACATGATGGGGTTGCCAACCTCAAGCACAACCTCATTTTATTTGTTTCACATGACATGCCTGAGGGAGGAGTGGCCTTATTCTTTCTTTGTCTTAAGAGACTTCCTGGAACAATGTAAGGACAACACCAAGATGCATACGACTCAAAGAACAAAGTCCACATACAATTCAAAGTCCATACACAATTCAAAGTCCACACCCCAAACCTACCTCAGGAATGTTGTCAAACACCCACACCAATCTCATCGTAACCTGCTTTGACATAAACTTGAGGACGCTAGCTGCTAGATGGCGCTTTTTTCTGAGCAATTTGTGGAGTATTTTAGCACCCGCATTAAGTGCTCGTAGAGTGTATGATTTGTTCCATATAGAAACGTACTCTGCAGCACGAAGGTCCTGCCATGTTATGAGATTATGGAATGGCTCACCAGTCTCTCTGAGGAGACAGATAAAATAGACTTCAGTGCAACTCAGACACAGTAAATCATTAAATGGATTCAATCTTGGTACTTATTGGAAGTGTATGGAGATCAAAAGAAATCAGGACCAACATAAAAATCAGAATCTTCAATTCAAATGTCAAGTCAGTCCTACTGTGTGGCTGTGAAACATGGAGAATGATAAAAACAACAACCAAACAGCTACAGACTTTCATAAATGGATGATTCTATAACTGAAGGATTGAAGTGGTATAACTTACTTACTTAGTCGTTCCCCTTCTACTGTGAGGTGTAGAGGTTTGGAAGAGAGAGCGCCAGAATATCCTATCAGCTGTCTTCCTCCTGGCCTGGTTCCATTCTAGTCCTCGGTCCTTCAAAGATTGTCTAATGTTGTCCTCCCAGCGGACTCTGGGTCGTCCTGGGGGTCTGGATCCCTGGCTCTTTGTTTCCCATGCTTGTCGTGGTAGCCGATCTTCTCCCATTTTGCAGACATGGCCAAACCATCTTAGTTTGGACAAAGTGGTATAACAAGATCACTAAAGTAGAACTGATGACAAGAACCAGACAAGTATCCGTGAAACAAGAGATGAGAAGAAGATGCTGAGACAACCTACTGATAGCATTACCAGGCAGTTCTTGTTCTGGAATTCCCAGGGTAGGAGTGGTAGAGGAAGACCAAAGAACACATGGAGAAGAGAACTGGAGACAGACATGCAGGGGATGAAGAATAGAGGGGAAAGACCTTGAGCTGATGGCACAGGACAGGAAGACGTTGCATACGTTTGTTGATGGCCTAAGCTTCTTGGGGAAGTGAAAGGTGAAAGGAAGAAAGATAAGCATTTCAGTGACAGTAAGAGTTATAAACAAATATTAGACTAGAGCTTATTTACTCATGTGTAACACTAACTATCACTATCAGACTTCAGTATGCACTAGGATCCCAAAGGCAGAAACAAAACATTTTCAAACCACACACCTATCTTCTTGCGTCGTCCATTTTGTGTTTATTTTAAAGAAATTTTGGTAGTGGTTGTGGGGGCTAAGAAAAAGCTCAGTGCAGTTGTGCTTCCTTGTCATCATCATAATTACCCTTCAGCCACCCCATGGAGCACAGACCTTCAACAAATTCATGCCAAGTCGTCATCTCCTGTGCCACCTACTCAAGATTTTTCCATATCTTCTTTATCCCTTTCATTTCTGTTTTGAGTTCTCTCTCCCGTGAGATTTTAAGTCTCCCTTACCTCCCTTGGCCAGGTGATTCCAAACCAAGGACTGGATTGTACGTCCCTCTTTATTAAATTGACCCAGTTCATGACTGACATTTCCTCATGACTAAAACTGGTTTCTATAACAAGTTTTGTTCTTTCTTTTTTTTTTGTGGTGTAAGTTTGCCGAACTGTTATTAGTTACTTATTTAATACACGTCATGATAAACTGGCCCTGTTCTCTGTACGGCTGGAAACAATAAGCTTGCTTGGTCTTTAATAACATGTTCAATTTATAGCCATCTTTTAACCTGTAGGGGGTCAATATTGGATAGCAAAGAGGTGGTTTACTGCTCCTAACTAAGCATGTCATACAGGCCAACAAAGAGGGTTGTGAATGAGACTATAAACTCATCAAATAAAAGATATTGGTACATAAACCACCACAGCAAAAGTGCATTAAAAGTGTTTTCGTGTAGACTTCCCGCAAGAATGCCAACTGCTGGGGTCCTCTGCTCTTCAAGGAGTTGGAAAAAAAAAAACACACACACAAGAAGAAGCTACATAAATTAACTCGTTCATTTATTCACTTTTTTTTTTTTTTTTTTTTTTTACATTTTCCAACATTTTATTGCTCAAATTGTTTCTGTTCTCATCAGCTATGACTTTCAATAACTTATATCACTGTTTCTCCTTCTTCTTTGTACACTCTCAGACGTCCACTTGAATGTTTTCAAAGAAAGCAGTAGTCAGTTTGAGGCTATTTGAATCTCCGTAGAGCTTTCCACGAATGGTGCTCGTGTCGGCCATATGCGCTTTCTCTGTTCCGCATATGTTGGGCAACTTTGAAGCAGATGTTCAGCAATAATTTTATCAGTGCCACAGTTACACTGATCGGTAGTTCCTATCTTTAGCTTGTTGAATAGAAGGTATCTCAATCTGTTGTGGCCAGTGCAGAGTCTGAAGATTACCACTTGTTCTCTTCTGTTGAGTGGATTTTGTGTGTGACCTGGATGCTCTACATCCCATTTGTTTCTGTATCTGATAAAACTCTTTGCCTCCTCAAATGTTACGCTTGCATCAAGATGAAGTAGATTTCTACCTTCCTTAGCCAATCTGTCAGCCTCTTCATTGCCAGTGATATTACAATGAGATGGGATCCATTGGATCACAACACTTTTGAATCACTGACATAGTTTGTGGAGCACTTTTCTGAGGTCATCCACTGTTTAAAAAAACATGCAGGATTGGTGACAGAATCATCAATTCTTTACTGTTTTTTTTGACACCACATTTTAAAAATGCATCTTACAATTTTAAGCAACATTGAGAACATAAACAATAGAATAGACTCTAGACTTAATGCTTTTTGCGACAATTAGATCAACAATTCCTTTCAGTTTTAACACTGCTTTTTCCTATAAGATTTCTTAGAACATATTTTTTTCTTGGCCATTCGCTCGCAAATAACCACATCTATCTCTCTTATAAAGCCGGTAGTCTGTCCCAGGCTTCTCTAGTCACCATACAGTTTCTCCCTCAACTGGGTTGGAAACGGGCCATGCTGCCACCCCGCCTCCTCCCAAGGTGCCGACAGTTTTGGAGTACATGTTCTACTTTTTGTTCCTACAGATCATTATAAACACATTACCACATAATATATATGGTCACAATCATCACTTTCCTTTTTGCTCCTTATAGAGCATGGAGTCACCACTGCAGCAAATCATATGCAGCACGTATGCACCCCAGTATTTATGTTCTCTTGTAGTGGTAGTTTCTGAAGCAATTAGTTTTACATGATAAGGCCATGCATGGAGGCATATCTGGAGTCATTTTTTATAATGACCACCAGCTACGCACAATGCTACAATATACATATGTGGACGTGAACCTCTGTCTGTGAGGCAAATTACACCCTCATTGACTCTTGAAATCATCCACATACTTACAGGGAGTTTCCCTGTGGTGAAACTTGTTGAGAACCCAGCACTGCACACTAAGCTTGGTGAAGTCACTTGAGCCCCAGGTGTGATTCTTTGGCTCTGACCTGGTTGACTGCATTCAGGAGGATCTCACTATGGACCCAGCAAAAGGCTGGGGGAGCTGAGAAGCGGCTCTGTCTGTGCAGGATGTGATAATTCCTTGGGAGAACCCAGAACCAGAGCACAGTATTTTAGCTCTGCATAGTTTGAAAGGCCCCCCCATCCTGGATGGAGGGGAATGCACAGTATGCCACATACTTCTTACTCCTAGCTTGGGACTAGATGTGACAATCCTTTAAATGCAAGCCAAGCTGGAGAAGCTGGAGCTCATGACTTCAACTCAGCACATTTTGGAATGACAGATAAGCCACAGGAAAAGCCTAGATCTACAGGTTAGATAATACCAAGGAGTCTTCAACTTGGTATTGGTTGCAAAACAGCGAGAAGCTCAGCAGCCATAGTTAAATAACATGATAAGGCTGCCAGGTCCACGCACAATCTCACATTATGCACGTCTTAGATGACACGCCTGAGTGGACAGTAGTCCTATTCTTTCTTTGTCTCATCAGATTCCCCCCCCCCCCCCGAATGTGGTTACTATGACACCTTGAAAAAGAGCTAAACACACTTACAGAATACTTACTTGATTAATTACATGTAAATTTAAACTTGCAACGAGATCAGACAAGATCTAGTGCCATCTCCCCACTGCATGACGGCAATAATGAATCTCCAAAGATTTCTCTTACTTCAATGGTACAATGATTGTTTTCTACCCACCTCTGGATGTTTCCTACTCAATTACTTCAACATTTCTTCTAATAAATTCCTAATTTGCATGTGTATTCATCTCACTGTGGTAATTATAAATTCTTATACTTTTCTTGTGCCAGTGAATGCCATTAAATATCCAACACCCTATGTGACAAAATCTTACCTATCCCAGGTTACAAAGGTAGCTCTCATAGTTGTAATGCCCATACAAGTAATCTTATCTGGCGTTAATCCAGCAGCTGGAAGAGAATAATCAGAACTTCAGATTAAAAATATATGCATTCTTAAAAATATAAGCAAGCTTTATTCATAGCGGGGCTTACAAGATAACAACTTCCAGCATGAGAATGGAGGTCGAGGCTGTTACTGCAGCCTTAAGGTGGATAACTGACACTTCATTAACAAAGGCTATCATTGTGTCTGACTCTCAGTCCATGCTTCGGAAGGTTCAAAGTGGTTGGTTGCGGCGTGAATGGAAAACATTCATAGAAGCTCCCAGTCTACAAGAGCTGGTGTGGATATACTGTCCTGGTCATGCTGGGGTATGTGGTAATGAGAGAGCTGACAGATTAGCATCAAGAGCACCCATAGTGGGGACACTAGATGTCGATAAGGGAGATATACTGAGAGCAATTAATGAACACCTGTTAGAGAATGACACTGCAATAGATGAATCATCAAGGTTAAGACTGTTGGAATTTGGCATCAAACGTAAGGCTAGTAGAGATGGACTTATGAGAGGATGCACCCGTCGTGTTTACAACCAGCGAGCTACAGGAACAGTTAGCATTCACACTCTTCGACATATACTGATGGAGACTGAACACCTATGGGTTTGCCCGGAGTGCAATGATGTCAATTCTGTATAACAATAACTGCTTTATTTAATCTCCACTTTTGGCCAAAATTGACCTGAGGACATAAATCAATATAAAATAGTTTCATCTATCATCCTACACAATATCTTACAGTCAACAGTTTAGATTACCATGAAAAATTTCATGTTAATGTGATATATCCTTCTTTTCAACTATACTGTTCAAAAAAAGAAACGCATAGCTACTGAAGGCACACACATAGCCATAATTTTGACATTCAATAACTTTTTTAATTTAATGAGTTAATTGTTCAACTTGCACACAAGAATACCTTAGGGTTCAACCAATCAATTGACAGTTGTTTTGCATCTGGGTCACGAGAGTTTTTTGGCGTACGGGCTTTCCCGTTAGCATGGTGTGTGGCCTCCTCTTGCATCGATCAGCGACTGGCATCTCCTGGGCATGGATGCGATCAGACGTTTGATGTGGGCCTGTGGGATGGCTGCCCACTCTTCCTGGAGTGCCTGGAACAGATCACGATGATTGGCTGGAGCAATGTCTCGGCGACAAACACGTCTATGCAGCTCATCCCACAGGTGCTCAATCGTACTCATGTCTGGAGACAGGGATGGCCAGGGAAGGGTGAGAATGTTGTTAGCAGTCAGGAACTGCGTGGTCAACCGTGCACAATGGGGTCTGGCGTTGTCCTGTTGAAACACAGACCTTTGGGCAGCCAAAAGTGGAAGGACATGGGGTCGAAGAATTTCATTGACGTATCATTGCTCATTCAAGCCTCCTTCAATGTGCACCAATTGACTCCTTCCGTTGTAACTGATCATTTCCCACACCATTGCACCTCCACTACCGTGCGGCGGAGCTTCATCAACGCAATTTTGGGCAAAACGTTCATTTCGCCTAAGGTAGACCCTACGCCGTCTATCATGACGCTGCAACAAAAAGAAAGATTTGTCACTAAACCAGACACGTCTCCATTGATTGTGAGCTGCCCAGGGACAATGCTGGTTGGCCCAAAGAAGTTGATTTTGGTGATGGCGGCATGTAAGGACAGGTCCTCGGTAAGGTCGCTGTGCCCAAAGTCCAGCGTCATGCAGTCTATTTCGGACAGTTTGATCAGACACATGACGTCCTGCAGGCAATGACTGGGCAGTTGAGGAAGCTGTTGTAAACCTGTCTCTGAGGTGACGAAGCCGAATAAAGCGATCCTCCGTTGCTGTTGTCACTCTGGGTCGTCCACTGCGATGCCGGTCTTCAACTGAGCCAGTGGCTTGGAACCGGTGCCAAAGTCGACTGATGGTACTCTGATGCATGTTTAGATGCCTGGCAACCTGACTTTGACTTTCGCCTGCATGCAGTCGGCCAATAGCAATGTTCCTTAAATTTATCGATAGAGACGCCATAAATGTCCGCTTGAGAATGAACTGAATTTTTTGTGTGTAACGTTATCCTTTTATAGGGTTTCAGTTGCGTAGTCAGTGAATAGTGTTCACCCCAAATTTTGTTGGTTTCACGTGCGTGCAACATGAGCTGTGGTAAAAAATTGCGTCATAAACACTATTGACCACTGCGTTGTAACGATTACAAAAACGAACACAATTCAGGTCAACACGTGCATTTGACACTGTAAAGAACATTTGAGGCTGGTTTTTATATACCCTAGCACCAAATTTTACTTACAAACTCATAAAAACGCGCCCTCGGATAGCTATGCGTTTCTTTTTTTTAACAGTATAGTAACCCAAAAACTTTGAATGTGCTTTTCTCAAAACGAGCTGAAGTGGAGATGGAATACAGCAATACTAAGGCAAAAAATTGCTAATAACATTCATATTTTTTGTGCCTTAATTCATTTTACTGAAAAGTCACACCTGCTTTTTTATTCTTAAACACCAATAAAATGTATTAATATAATACAAATTTAAACATTTGTTTAAATTTGTATTAGGATGATACAATTTTCAAGAGTTATACTTCTTTGATTTTAGATATATCTTGAGCGTCATGTGATTAGCATGTTTACTTTCTAAAAATACCACTGTAGTTGTTTCATTTGCAAATGGAATATTTGACAGCAGATTTTTTGAGACATAAAAAACATTATAAATAGCCTTCTCCCAAACCAGAAGGACAGCAGCTGATATGAGAGTGCACCATCAAGACAAGAGACAGAAGATGGAGATTCATTGCAGCCGACCTTCGATGTCAAGATGGTACCTGATGATGAAGAATTCAGGTACAGAAATGTAAAAGGCTAAACGTAAATTTCTTCACCCTGTATAAATAATACCAACGGGCTGATCACCCGTTTGCCAGTCACTTCGATTACGGAAACAACAGCAGATGGATTGATTTGCCGTTGCCCTAAAGACGCCAATAGGCGTGATGGGAAACAATGGCAAAGAAAACCTATCTGCTGTTGCCCTAAGACGCCACTAGGCGTAATGGCCACTGACTGCTTTGACGGTCGGTGGCTAAGGACGGAAGAAGAAGAAGAAGAAGTATAAATAATGACTTTTGTTCATTCATTCTCCATGTGGATTTAAAAAAACTTTATTACAGTATTTGAACTGTATTTGTTACTCCTCTCTCTCATTTCCTTCCGTTCTATCTTGTAAGAATGGATGGAATGTGCACCTAATCTCTCTCATTATGAGATATTTATCTCAGCGTCTCATTATGTTATAATCTTCTTCTTCTACTTCTTCGTTCGCCCTCAGACTACTACATTAATGAATCTAATAAAGGCAGTAGTCAGCGCAAGGTTCCTGACATCACCTAAGTTTTTTGTTGAGAGAAGTGGGTTGTTGCCATATGTCACTCTGTTCGCTGCTGTAAGTTGGGCAGGACTGGAGCAGATGTTCAGTTGTCATGGGGCTGGTGCCACAGCAGCAGAGATCTGTTGGACCAATCCTGTACTTGTGATATAGATGGTACCTCAACCTATTGTGACCAGTACGTAAGCAGAAAATGATGACCTGGTCTCGCCTAGATAGCTGGTGATAGGCATCATGTTTTAAGTGACCTGGTTGTTCTCTGTCCCATTTGGACTTGAATATGGCTTTTATAGTTGTTTTAGCCATTTCATAAGTTGTCTCTATATCGTTTTGTTGCAGGGCTCCCTTTCTTTAGCACGTTTATCTGCCTCTTCATTGAGTGGAATGTTGCAATGGGCTGCTATCCAATGCACTGTGTAGTTGTATCATTATATTATAATCTATCTCAGCATCTGATTATGTAATAATCTATCTCAGCAGTACTAGATTATCAATGATTCAAAGACAATAGTATTACTTGCTGCACACGTACAGTTAACAATCATAAAACTACATACCTAGTACCTTGTCCACAGTAAATTAATTTATCACTATGGCCAGGAGGTTTAAATACCTCACTTGCAAAAAGGACTCCATAAAACAAAATACCTTTGATGCTGTCCCGCGCAACAGTACAGACATCCTCAACAAGTTTGTGAGGGTCCAGCTCACACCAACCTGGCACAGGCTGCAAAATTTTTTGCTGCAAAATATGACAGCAAAAATATCAGATAACTTCTTCAAGGTTTGAAGAACTGAAATTGATCTGTAACTAAATCTTGAACTTACTTCAGTTCATTCCTTCTCTTAAATAATTTCTTGCAAACAGATTCAGTTCCTTTAAAACTTTGGCTATGTAATGTAATTTTACTGTGTTCTAAACCTAGCAGCATCATGCTCCAACCTACCCAGCTGTTAATGGGTGCCTGACTCTACACTTGAGTTATGTTATGCTAATGTAGTGAAGAATGGAATTGGTCACTTAACCTCATAAGGCTGAACCTAGTATAGTGAAGTCTCTAACATTTCACTCACCAACGGCAGTATTTACTATGGGATTGAATTAACTAACACAAATTCTTGAACAAACAATATTGTGGCTTTTATTGGAGATTTTTAAAAAATCAATAAATACATGTACAGGTTAACATATTTAATTAATATTAGACCTTCCTTATGTGTTATTTATGTTTTAACATATTTACCTTTTCACTTATCCATTTAAAAAAAAAAAATTAATAAGAATCATGCAATAGAGAATTCATGTTAAGGCAGATAAGGTTTACCTCACCATCATTTCAGTCATCAAAGTGTTGTTAAAACTAACTGCATGTAGCCTACCCCGAACAGTGCTTATTCTTCTTGTATCTAATGATTATGCTATGAAGCCCTGCAAGTAGAATCACTTGTAGGTTTCTGATTAAGCCCAAGTATTGATGTATTGTAACAATGTGCTTCATTCTGTTGCTCCTGTGATCTATCTTCTTGTGGGTTGTCCTCTATTCCAGGTCCCTTCTATTTTTAAGCAAGATGCCAGTGTTTTACAATCAGGATGATGATGTCGGGGGAGGGGGCATGTTTAATTTTTCATTTCAGAAGGAGAAGGACAGTAAAAAATAAACTGGCGGCGAGGAGGTTTTTGGGAAAAGTGTTCATGAAATATAAAACAAAGTTTTTCCTACAGGACCCAACAATTTTAGAAACCATAAATGGCTTTTGCGAATGAACAATTCTGGCATCCAAAAATAACTGTGTCAGTAATATCAATAATCCAATACAAAATCAGCTGTCTGGCGATTATAAAACATAAAAAATCCATCAACACTGTCACAGATAGCCAGAAGGATGTATCTTATCCAACTGAGTTCCTCGGTTCTTTGGAACCACATGGAATACTGTTGCACAACTTAACTGTAAACACTAGAGAATTGATAATGTTACTAGCATAATTTTTGATCTACCTGGTTTGGTTTGGTTTCTAAGGACTATCTTCATTGCACATGGACTACTCCATCAGTGCTCCGATCTCCTCCCTTAGATCACACGAGGATCTCAGCACAGTGCACGAACTCTGTAGCACCAGTGAGAATCCCAGTGTGTGTATATAGGAATCACACATTCTATAAATATTTTTGTGGTGGGTAGGTTTCTAATTTTTAAATTTTGCCAGGGCAGTGGCCTGATAGGCCTACTCTTTACGATTTCCAACAGCCGTGGGATTTTTAACGTGCACAACTTGCCTATGGGACCTCCTATTTTTTTGCCTTATCCGAGAGGGCTAGACATCCGATCTCACTACTTAGGAGGGGGGGGGGGGGGGGGGGGGGGTGGGGGGGGGGGGGGGGGGGGGGGATGTGTTATGACCACTGGTTCTGAAAAAAAATTTCTATAAATTATATTCCCTCAACAGGATTGAACCCGGTACATCTAGAACTCGAGGCAGACGCCAAACCCTTCAGCCACTCCGACCCCCTTTTTTGATCTACCTAAATTGTGAAATGGAATTAGACTGTGTGTGAAGATCCTCATGCCAAATGTTACAGAAGTGACAATACTCTAGTTCTTCATAAACCCCAACACTTTATGACCCAGGTGCCCAACAGAAAACAAAATTCACACTCCCATGAACTTTCTCATCCATGAAACTGCTCTCAATTTCTTGTTCATCCATTCTTTAACCAACATAAATAATACATATCATATAGGTAGTCCTATAGAAGATACTGCCTTAGGGGAATGAAGTGTTAGGGACTTCAGCATACTAAGTCCAGCTTTATGAGACAGGGTGACCAGTTCCCTTCCTCGCTGCGTTCCCTAACTTAACAGCAGAGTCAAGTACTCATTTACAGCTGGGTAGACTGGAGCATACCCTGAGCCCATATCAGTAAGGAATCAGCAACTGGAGCAGACGGATGCCTTCACATACCTGGGATGCATGGTGACACCAGACGGCGGAGCGGGCAAGGACATCGGCAACAGAGTGAACAGGGCAAGAACAGCCTTTTTTAGTCTAAGCGGCGTCTGGAGGTCCTCTCGGTGCAGCACAGGCACAAAATTGGGATTATATCAGAGCTGTGTGCTTTCTGTGCTTCTCTGTGGCACGGGGAGCTGGGGAGTTGCAGAGAGGGAAATGTCGGGATTGTCCTCTTTTCACACAACATGCCTAAGAAAAATTCTCCGAATTTTTTTGGCCGAATACCATCACCAACCAAGATCTGCTTACTCGGAGCAAGCAAGAGGACATGCACACCATCATAGCTGGCAGACGCTGGAGCTGGGTTGGCCATGTCCTCAGAAGAGACCCCGATGCCATCACAAGAACAGCTATGCTATGGACCCCTGAAGGAAAACGAAAGAGAGGCCGACCAAAAACAACTTGGCGGAGGACTGTGGAGGCTGAGATGCAAAGAATGAACCATAAGTATTAAAACCAATAAAACGGTATTTAATCAGTTGTACGAATAACGGTTCACAAGAAACAAGGGACGTTTCGGGTTTTACCCTTCGTCAGCCACAAACAGGTGACAAAGACAAGAATACAAATAGGTACTAAAAAACTAAACGGTGATGAGAAATATACAACAAATGAGCGATACAAGCAGATGGAAAAAGTAAACAACAACAGTGATGAGAGAAAAAGAACAATAATAATACAAGAAAATCGTAAAATCTAACAGAAATATCGAAACAAGAAAGTAAATAATCAACGAAACGAAAAAAAGAGAATTAACAAAACTGATGAACTAATAAAAGTTATCTCAGTTCAATCCAAAGAATCTGTGAAAGAAAGCTGTAGTACTCCGTCACAGAAATCACAAGGAAGTGACGTACGATAGCGGCAAAACCAAAGATATAAAAAGATACGAAACGAACCAAAACAAAAACATAAGATGATAGATCTAAAAGGCAACGAATAAAGAATGAAAAAGAGAAAAGCTACCAGAATTTATGTAAAATGATGTTGGATATTCAAACCATTGGGAGCTAGAACACCCATATTAAAAATAAGAATGAACCAGAGTTGGGGCACTGTACGAAGGATGGCCGCCGACCGAGCAAAGTGGAATCAATTTGTTGTTGCCCTACAAGACGCCACCAAGCGTAATGGCCACTGACTGCTTTGACGGTTGGCGGCTAAGGATCAAAGAAGAAGAAGAAGAAGAAGACTGGGTCTCAGTAACTTCTTGGCGACAGGAAAATGCTGTGTTATACAGAACATAAAATAAATCTATATCTGAGCCGCTAACATATAAGAGACTGAAAAGTATAAAGGAAAAGAAAAGTTATTTTGTAATTACTTTCTTTTGATATTTAAATATACGGTAAAAGAAAAAAATATGTATGTCAGTTTTGTGGACTGGTTTACGTTAACAGAATATAGCAGATCTTTCGATGTTTACACCTTCCTTAGTCTTTTTCTTCTTGAATCCTTAGCCACTGACTGACAAAGCAGTCAGTGGCCATCATGCCTTATGGCGTCTTGTAGGGCAGCAAAAAACTGTCCCCATTTAGCTCAGTCGGTGGCTAAGATGGCCATCACCTTCCTTAGCACAAATACATAAAAGCAATACAATTTGACCAGCATTTTACAAAACATTAAAAACACTGAGAAAAAAAAAAAGAAACAGTGTATGAAAAAGACTCAAACAGAGACTAAAGGTTTTTTAATGGCATTTTAACTAAAAGTGATGATTGTTGCTAGAAGAACTGCAGCTATAATACCTCAAGCAGAATGATGCATAGAAGGAAATGAAAAGGCGGATAAAGAAGCTAAGAAAAGTAGAATTAACAGAAACCAAATAAATGTGAGGATGAGTAAAACAGAGATCAAAAGCTTAATTAAAAGAATAATAACTGACGAATGGACAGTAGAGTGGGATGGAAGCCTGAAGGGCAGACATGCATATAAATTGTTCAAGACTCCAACAAGAACGTTTCAGGTATTTAGAGGACTAAAAATTCCTAGCAATAAGAAACTTCTTAGACTGCAACTAGTAAAGGGCTATTTTAGAACAGAAGAACCTTACTGTGCAGAGTGTCTAGAAAAAAAATAATATAAAGCATTTCCTACTAAAATGTAGGAAGTATGAACAGAGAAACCAATACTAGATTATTTACAGACATGCATGCAATTTATTCACAACTGTGGAACAGGTATTGAGAATAGATAGACCTAGGGAATTGCACAATATGGAACAACAGTATATAACAAGAACTAAAATTAATATATAAGGATCAATGATGGAGTGAGGATAAGGGGTGCTCGTGTGGATGGTGGCAGATAAATGGTGGATGGGTGTCATCCTGGACAAACCCAGGCTTTCCCACCCATTTTCACCTTGTTAACAACAGGGTAGTTGTGAGAGACTTTACTTTTTTTTGTATTTGTTTGTTTTTTATTTTAATTGTTTGTTTATTAGGAAACGGGAGGGCACACACACATACATTCACACAATTTTACAATTTTGATTTACTCTATTTGGACTGAGTGCAGGGGGGAGAAGATACTTTATTTAGATATTGGAAATAAGATTTTATCATCCTGAATTCACTACACTATATACACTTTGTCTTTAAAAAAAAAAAAAAAATGAGTATATTTCAAGACGTTAAAAATAAAATGGAAATACCTGTTTCAATATAGAGCCTTTAAGACTTGCATTTTTACTGTATACATGCCCCCTGATATTGGTGGTGCCAATGTCAATAGCAAGTATGTACTGTTCTTCAGATGAAATTAATTCCAAATTGGCATTACCGTCAGTAGGAGGTACAACATTATTTAACAGCACAGCTGGCACAGCAGGACTCGTTTCACCTTCAACCTCTCTAGGTTCAGGTTGTGAAGAGTCCCCTGCTCCTTCATCCATATTAACATCACTGTCTAAAGTTATCTGAAAGATAAAAATGAGTTATAGTTATGGAAAACTCTATGCTAGTTATTTAGTGTATACTAGGTGGAAGTTAAATGAAAAATGGAATTGCCAATGTCAGCCAACAATATTGTGTGGTGTAATATAGTGAATAATTATGCTATAAAGGTATGCAATTAGACGCTATATATCCTAATTATGGTTTAAATGATGAACAGTGGTAGTAAATGTGATGCCACTTTCCCATATCAGCAGTTATTCATCTTATCTGGAAATGAAAACAATGTATATCCTAATTATAACCCATCAGAGGTTGAACTGGATATTTTTCATCCTTTAATTTAAAATAAAATAAAAAGGAGTATGTCTTTTCAATATGGTCTTGACAAAGAATTCAGAGATGCAGTAATAAGGGGTAAGGGTTAGGAATCCTAAACCTAACCTAGTGCTTCTTAACCCTTTAGAGGTCCCGCACCACTATACAGCATCTTAAGAAGTCTTGTACCCCTTTATCTTCTAGGTTGCAAAATGAGCCAGACATGTGAACAAGTGATAAAAGTACAGTGCAGTCCAGATAAGTAGAAGTCACTGGGACCTTCTAACATACTTTTATTTATCCAAAATTCTACCTATCCGATGTTTGCTCGAAGATGGACATTTACGTTCATGGAAACCATGAAGCAATTATTTTAGCCATTCAGAAACTTGTATTTCAATTTTCGTTTCTTCATCTTTTAAAGTGTTCAAAAGCAATTTAGGTAAAAAAAAAAAAAAAGGATCCCGCTACATTGAGGCATATTGGGAATATGGTGTTAAGGCCCATATTTTCTTGACCATCGGCACACTAGGGGTGATGGGGTCAACATCACGCCGGCCGCCTTAATCTTCCCAGAGTTGCTCTGATACCGAATTCATGAGGCTGGGTTGACCCCAGAGCCGTTTGCAGTCTAAATAATCCACCTAAACTGGGGATCGAACCATGGACCACTGAGCTAGGAAGCCAGTGCACTAACCACTGCGCTACCGCGGCTCCAAAAGCAATTTAATGAAGCCTAAGATGTAGTGTCAAGTTATTTGCTAGTAGCATAGTTGTAAGTGTAAAAACGTTCGAACTGAGTTTTTGGACTAGTATTTTTGTGTACTCTGTTAGCGGTTCTTACACTGATTCATCATCATCATTCCTTTTCGTTACCTGTGGAACATAGGGCAGAAACAGTTGCTCTCCATCGATTTCTATTCTGGGCTGTCTTTTTCAGCTGTGCCCAAGTCATTTCAATTTCCCTAGCCTCGTCTTCAACAGTTCTTCTCCAAGTTCTCTTTGGCTTCCCCACTCTTTTTTTCCCCTGTGGGTTCCAGTCAAGGGCAATTCTGGCTGCGGTTGATCTTTCTCTTCTAAGTGTATGTCCTATCCATCCCCATTTTCTTACCTTATTTCTGTTTGTTTTGGCTGTTGTCCACACACTTTTTGCCCAATTTAGTTCTCTCTGGATATAGCTGAGGAGTTCCATATTGGTCGAATGGCATTAAAAGCGCATCTGGCTTTATTTATCTTTGAGCAGACGTCACCAGCTGTTCCCATCTGCGGGAATATCCATTTATGGAATTGGCTTCGGGAGTAAACCCTGAGGATAAATCCGGAGTCGGAGTCCCTAAGGCAGTCTAATGTCGATTCGACATTATTCTGGCAACTTCTGCGACATGGCTGGTACCAAACTGTATCGGCTACTGCCGTTCCTTTGGATCTACCGGCTGTGTGGAGAGGGGGAACATGCTGCATGGGCAACAGCTTGATCTCCATATAACTGTGCCCAAGCTCGCGCCCTGGAGAGGACACTCCAGCTTCACCCTATAGGTGTCGGCAAAACACGGGAAGTAGCAGTTACCGGTTATAAGCTTTTTGCCCAATTGGCGTAGGGCATGGCGCCAGGGGCTACTTCCGACAGTGGGAGAGGTTCTAGGATCTTACTGGACAGCTACCGCCCGCTTCAAGCTGGGCAGCCCCCAGTCAATAAGGTGTTGTCCCGCCACTGTCTGCTTTCCCCATTGGGTGCATGGGGATTAGGGTCAAACCCGAACTGTGGACAGAAAATTTTGCACCAAGCAATTATCGAAAAAATAGAAATATAAGCAAACTCTCAGACTGGGATGCTGGAACGTCCGGACTATGTTGACTGGACTATCCGAAAACCTACAGGATGTAAACGATGTAAGGAAGACAGCCATAATTAATGATGAGCTTAAACGACTTCAGGTGGATATAGCTGCACTTCAGGAAACCCGCCTGGCGGGCTCTGGAACGGTGAGCGAGAAGGACTACACATTTTATTGGCAAGGGAAAGATCTTAATAAAGCTAGAGAACACGGAGTAGGTTTTGCGGTCAAAAAATCGCTAACTAAAATGGTTGAACCAGGCGAGAATGGATCAGAACGCCTGTTAACGCTCCGCCTGCAAACTAGCACAGGTCCCATCACCCTTGTCAGTGTGTATGCTCCTACTCTGTACTCTGCCTCAGAAGCTAAAGATGAGTTCTACGAGAATCTAACAGCAATTATCAAAAGCATACCTAGGCAAGAACAGCTTGTTCTCCTTGGTGACTTTAACGCTAGAGTGGGTGCCGATAATGTTTCATGGCCTTCATGTCTGGGCAGGTTTGGTATTGGCAAGATGAATGAAAATGGACAACGGCTCTTAGAGTTGTGCGTCCACCATGACCTCTGCGTGACCAACACCTACTTTCAGACAAAACCCCAGCATAAGGTGTCATGGAGACACCCACGATCCAAGCACTGGCACCAACTTGACCTGATTCTCGTCAGAAGGCCACTCCTCAGGTCTGTGCTCTCCACGCGCTCGTACCATAGTGCAGACTGTGATACAGATCACTCTTGGTTTGCTGCAAAATCAGAGCACAACCAAGAAAACTCTATCGTGTCAGACATGAAGGGAAACCACGCATTGATACCAGCAAGATGTCAGACCCTTTCATGATCGCTCAATTCACTGCGACCTTCGAGAAAGTGCTCAGTAGCCCTCAGCATGGTGATACTATTACAGAGAACTGGGAGCATCTACGGAACACCATTCAAAGTACTGCACTTGCCACCTTTGGTAAGAAAACAGCCAAGTCAAATGACTGGTTTGATGCTTCATCAGATGTGATGGCACCTGTCATTGAAGCTAAGCGCAGTGCTATGAATGAATACAAACGTTCACCGAGTGCCAGAACCCTACAGATCCTGAGGGCTACGAGAAGCAAAGTTCAACAAACTGCTCGACGCTGTGCAAATGACTACTGGCTCCAGCTCAGTGAGAGCATCCAGATCGCAGCGCAAACAGGCAACATTAGACAAATGTATGACGGTATAAAGAAAGCACTTGGCCCCCATAAAAGTAAGACGGCACCGCTAAAAACCATCAGCGGAGAGAAGCTAACCGATAAGGGTAAGCAGATGGAGAGGTGGGTCGAGCACTACTCTGAGCTTTACGCTAGAGACAATACCGTTACGCCTGCAGCCCTTGATGGTGTCAACAGTCTGCCAACTATGGAGGAGCTGGATGCCGAACCAACATTAGAGGAACTCAGCAAGGCCATTGATAGCTTGGCCTCTGGCAAAGCACCAGGCAGTGATGGGATTCCTCCTGATTTAATCAAATGCTGTAAGAGCACGCTATTACATCCCCTGCATAGGATGCTGTGCCAGTGCTGGGAAGAGACAACTATTCCTCAAGACATGCGAGATGCCAAGATTGTAACACTGTATAAAAATAAAGGAGACAGAAGTGATTGCAATAACTACAGAGGCATATCTCTTCTTAGTATTGTTGGTAAGGTTTTTGCCAAAGTCATCTTAATGCGACTACACAAGTTAGCTGAGCGCATATATCCAGAGTCACAGTGTGGATTCCGAGCTGGCAGATCAACAACAGACATGATCTTCTCTCTCCCCCAGCTTCAGGAAAAATCAAGAGAGCAGAAAAGACCATTATATATCGCCTTTATAGACCTCACAAAAGCATTCGACTTGGTTAGTAGGGATGGACTCTTTAAAATCCTCCTGAAAATAGGCTGCCCTTCTAAAATGCTGGAAATGAAAAAGTCATTCCATGACGGCATGAAGGGAACAGTCCAATATGCTGGAAGCACGTCACAGCCCTTTGATATACGAAGTGGCGTTAAACAAGGCTGTGTTCTGGCTCCGACCCTCTTTGGAATCTTCTTTGCCTTACTCTTGAAACATGCATTCAGAGATGCAACTGAAGGAATATGCCTTCACACTAGGTCAGATGGCCGTCTGTTTAATCTTTCAAGGCTGAAGGCAAAAACAAAAATCAGAAGGGTCACTATAAGAGACTTGTTGTTCGCTGATGATGCTGCAGTAGTCACTCAAAGCCAACAGGAGCTTCAGATCTTGATGAATCGCTTCACTAAAGCATGCAAGGACTTTGGCCTCACAATAAGTCTAAAGAAAACGAATGTGCTGAGTCAGGATGTGGGTGCTGCACCAGTTATCACTATCGATAACTATGAATTGGCAGTGGTGCACCACTTCACATACCTAGGGTCTACCATCAATGACAAACTCTCACTGGATACAGAAATCGACAGCCGCATTGGCAAAGCTGCAGCTACCTTTGCCCGCCTCACATCGCGTGTTTGGGGAAACTCTAAACTCACAATGAAGACCAAAGCTGCGGTATATAATGCCTGCGTCACCAGCACACTCCTATATGGCAGCGCCTGGACGACCTATGCTAAGCAAGAAAGAAGGCTCAATACCTTCCATTTGCGGTGTCTACGCCGCATCCTCGGCATCTCGTGGAAAGATAAAGTGACAAATGTCGAGGTGTTGTCACGTGCTGGCCTTCAAAGTATGTATACGCTTCTTAGACAACGCAGACTTCGCTGGCTTGGCCATGTTCGCCGCATGGAAGATGGTCGCATCCCAAAAGATATCTTCTACGGACAATTAGCAGATGGCAAGAGAACAGTTGGGCGACCACAGCTGAGGTTCAAAGATGTGTGCAAGAGAGATATGAGGGCACTGGACATGGATCCAGCAACATGGGAGGATGAAGCTGCCGATCGCACTAAGTGGCGATGCTATTTACGGCGCCACCTCAGATTGGGCGAAGAGAGGCTCACACAAGAAGCAGAGGTGAGGAGAAAACGTCGAAAGGAGCACCAGGAAAATAAGCAGCTGAGGGCTGTCACCTCAGGGGCGCATTCCCATAGTCAGTTATGACTGAAGGGGCTATTATTATTATGATGATGTCCACATCTTTTCTTTAGCTCTATATTTGTTATTACATCTGGCCATCTTAAACAGAGGATCCGTCAGAGACATCTATTTACAAATGTCTGTAGCTTGGAGGTGATACTCTTTGAGACATGCCTTGTCTCTGAGCCATACAGCAAGACTGACTTTACATCTGAGTTAAAGATTCTAATTTAGTTCTCTCTGGATATAGCTGAGGAGTTCCATATTGGTCGAATGGCATTAAAAGCGCATCTGGCTTTATTTATCTTTGAGCAGACGTCACCAGCTGTTCCCCCTCCTTTGTCAGTGTTACTCCCCAGATATGTAAAGCTCCTACATTGATTGCTACAGCGATAACCATTGAAGGATAGGTAAGCCATTGTAATAACTTTCTGGCCCTGACCCAGGGACTTTTTTGTTTATTTTCTATTGTAAGTTATTACAATGGATTACCTATCCTTCAGTGGTTATCAGTGGTTATTTCCTTCTTTCTTTCTAAGAGTTCCTGCAACATACTTGTTTATTTTTCACTACTTCACAGGCCTCAAGTTTCACTCATTCTTTATCTTCAGATCTCAATTTCATTGTCCCGCTGTTGTCAGATTTTAACAGAAAACCTTTTCTTGCGAAGCAAGGTGATCAAGTGTTCGCTGAGTCAGCCCTACAATTACAATCACACTGGTGTAGTGAATGTTAGCACTGTAAAGTACTACAGGATGCTCGGACATTGATCAACCTTTTATCACATGTTCACCAAGAACATTTAGTACGGCCACGTAATACTGTAACTTGGGCGATAAAGGCAGAACATCTACTTATGAGAGTCCAAATTTGAGTTGGGACAGAGAAATTACCTCGACTTATCCTAAAATTCTAGTTATCAGAAGTCGACTTAACCTGAGTTTTTAAACAAAGTGAAAGAAGACAATTGGCCAGGACCTCCAGAATTGCTTCTAGTTACGCAAAAATCGACTTTAGCGAGTTCGTCTTTAGTGGACTGCACTGTACGTTTTACATGAAGTTAAATGAAACATTATAATTTTATTTATATATTTTGGGCATGAAGTGTGCCTGGATAAATGGGGAAACTGCTCGTTAGATGCACATGAAATAAGAGTGATTTTACTATAAGTAGGCCTAATTTCACACATTTTTTATACAGCTGCAGGCATAGTGAAAATAAGCCCGTTGAATACAACTTGCACCAATATTCAAAACATTCTGAAAAGAATATTTGTATTTTAAGTACAACCTATTCGTAACTAAAGAATGGCAGAGAAATAATTTTAAATATGCTTTAAATGGTATAATTAATTTTAGAAAAAATCTTACATTTGATAGAAATCATGAGTTTGCTAGAGCCTTCTACATTACTGTTGCTTGTTAATTATGCTTGAGGAAATGTTATTTCAAACATGTGACTTATGTTCAGTATTGAATTTACGTTTTCAAAGCTCTATTTTGTACAAATACGTTAGAGTTCTGTGTATTATAGAGTGCTTATGATGATCCGCTTTAAAAAATATTTGGCATGTGTCATGTGTCGCACTCCCAGAAGCCAGGCTGCGCACCCCCAGTGGGTACATGCACCCCTGATTAAGAAGCACTGTCCTAAACCTAATTCAAAGCCTAACGATGTCGAGGACTTATTTGGAGGACATCGAACAGACGTCCCATTGGTCTTCATTTCAACCCCTTACTTATAAGCCATTACGGGTTGTACATAGGGTTTAATATTATTCTCCTTCGATTTAAAAAAAAAGTTATATATATATATATTTAAAAAAACAGGTAAAGCATACTACTGGCAAACGAAGACGAATGTTTCTTTCTACTGCGTAGAGGACTCACGGATAATGTAAAACTACACGAATGTGGGGGGACTTTATATAGTCTGAGCACCCATTCGACTCATTCACCTCCTTACCACTACAATTTGACAGTCACAGCTCGCGCCTAGAAGATTACGTCAAAAGAAAGCAATCGTAAACACTACTTTGTTCAAAGTTTAGCAGCATGCACTGGTAAATCTGAATGCAGGTCAAGTCTATATGATACACAGGATAAGGAACGCTAATATTGTAAGAAAACTATACCTTGTTACCTATTAAGTGGTGCCAGAGTCCGCCTTAGAAAAGAAGTCTAAACATAGCTCTCACATGACTAGATGGGGGACAGTTGTCAACAAACTGAAGTCGTAAAATAATTAACAATTCCAAAGATCTATTAAACTACTGTATGATATTCTGATCATCATCACGTACCAATTATGTATCATTATTCCGTAATATAATTAATTGAAAGACTGTTATCAAAAAGTCAAAAGAGTTATGTCGCAATAGTAGAGTAGGTTTTTGTTTAAATCACGCGATCGTCTTTATCTGTATATCAAATGGGGACCACAGACTCTAGAGCTATCAAAGTAGTTCAGTGGAACTGTAGGGGTGCCAGGAAGAACCTGTTGTCTCTTATGGGACAGTATAAGGAGGCAAAACCCATCTTTGCAATACAAGAAACCCTCCTGAACCCCAAACAAAAACTGAACTACCAAGGGTATATAACACTTAGAAATGATAGACCCGAGGGAAGAGGAGGGGGCGTGGCCTTTTTAATACATGAAGACTACAAAATAGTAAATTGGGAACAATTCAACACAGAAAATATTGAAGGAATAAGTGTAACAGTAGACAGTGAGCCAGATAACTTAAAAATAATAAACATTTATAGCCCTAAGGGTAATATAACCGATAGGGATATTGCCACTATTAACACACAAATAGACCAAAGAACATTATTGGTAGGTGACTTTAATGCACACCATGAGGCATGGGGTAACAACAGTAATGATCCAGCAGGAAAAAGACTGTTGGACTACATTGAAAGTGCTGAGCTAATCATACTAAATGATGGCTCAGTGACAAGGGTTAACCCATGCAACAGTGGAGGAGATACAGCAATAGACATAAGTATTATAACACCAAACCTAGCCTCTGCTAAATGGGAAGTACTGAATGACTCCAGCTCAGACCACTTACCCATAGAAATAAACCTAAACGACAAATATAGAACTAGTCCAAGAAGCTCGAAACCTACATTCAACCTAAAAAAGGCAAATTGGGAGTCCTTCCAATTGGAGTTAAGTAAACTAAGCATAGAACAAATTGAATCTAACAGTATAGATATATTTGCAGAAAAACTAACAAATGAGATTTTTAAAATAGCTATAAAATATATACCAAACAGGAATATGCCTGAGCACTTAAAACCAACACAAAAAGGTAAAAATAGGAAAAAAAAACAAAGATAAAAATCCAGTACCATGGTGGACAGACAGATGTTCAGAACAACTGAAATTGAGGGAGAGGGCCCTTACAAAGTATAGAAAAGCCAAAACTGAAGAGAATTACACAAACTATAAAAAAGTAAGAAATGAAACAAATAAAATAATATTCAGAGCAAAAGAAAAGAGTTGGAGAACATTTTGTCAAACACTAAACCATAGGTCACAAGTAACTACAGTTTGGAGAAAACTAAAAGCAATTAAAGGAGGAAACCACAAGAAATTTAAAATCCCAACAATTAAAATACCAGAGAGAGCTGAAACAGATAGAGAAAAAGCCAACATACTAGCTAAATACTTCTATCAGGTTAGTTCAATAGAC
This sequence comes from Oreohelix idahoensis, assembly GCA_024509875.1. NCBI lineage: Eukaryota > Metazoa > Mollusca > Gastropoda > Stylommatophora > Oreohelicidae > Oreohelix > Oreohelix idahoensis. The sequence goes on from JAMPIV010005530.1 coordinate 184,344, forward strand.
AGTCTAGATAAGGCAGAAATAAATAGGCGGAAGACACTGCTAGAAAAATTAAAAGGAGAAAATATGGACATCACACAGGATGCTAATTATTTAAATGCAGATATTACAGTAGATGAAATAGAAAGAGCTTTAGCAGGAAAAACCAATACTACCTCTGGGGAAGACATTCTGAGCTATGAAATCCTCAAAAAGGCACCAAATACAACTCTAAGAGTGATTGCATCCCTCTAGAACAAAATCTGGCACACGGGGAAAATACCGTGTTCATGGAAGACAGCAGTAGTCATCCCCATACTAAAGCCAGATAAGGAAACACATGATGTCAGCTCATACAGGCCAATATCTTTAACATCGCATCTAGGAAAAATTCTAGAAACAATAGTCAACAGCAGACTAAAATTTCATCTAGAAAAGCATAATTTGTACAGTCCAACCCAGGCAGGCTTTAGAAGCCAACATAGTACAATAGAGCAACTGTTGAGGCTGGAACATGATGTTAAAACAGGCTTCAAAAGGAATGAAAAGACAGTAGCAATATTCCTTGATGTAGCAAGAGCATATGATGAGTGTTGGAGGGAGGGTGCACTACACAAAATCAGGAAATTAGGTATAGTAGGCAGAACCTACAATTATCTAGAAAACTTCCTGCAGGATAGATACTTCACGGTACAAATAAACAATGATAGATCTGAGGTGTATGAGCAACAGAATGGAATTCCCCAGGGATCAGTAATATCACCATCTATCTTTACGATTATGGTCAACGACCTAGGCGACGAGTTTAAAGACTTAAAAAACAACTTATCCCAGTTTGCAGATGACGCTGCGATATGGAGAACGGGAAGAAATCTCCCATTCCTCTATAAAACAGTACAAAGGCAAATGGATAAAGTATCTGACTGGATGAACAAGTGGGGATTTAATCTAAACGTTAAAAAAACCATAGGAATGATCTTCAGTAGAGGGCGTGTAATTAAAAAACAATATAATTGACATAAGCATTAATGAGCAAAAAGTATGCACAGCAAAATCAACTAGATTTCTTGGTATGGTATTAGACCAGCAACTAAACTGGAACAAACACATAGACCTATTAGTGCAAAGCAGTAGGGGACTTATTAACATGCTAAGATATATGAAAGGAAGTGGTTGGGGCGCCTGCAATAAGACCATGTTAACTGTAATGTTATGATGTATGTCTTCTATAAATCATTTATTAGGGGCAAACTTGACTATGCCAGTGTTGTCTATGCATCAGCCGCCCCAAGCAATAAGAAAAAGCTAGACACAGTCCAAAACCAGGCACTGTCAATAATAGCAGGTGCCTCAAAGGGAACATCAGCAGAGGCACTAGAAGTAGCGCTAGGCATTATACCCCTGGAGCTAAGGAGAAAAGAACTGAGATTCAGCTACTGGGCAAGAGTGGCAAAAGATCCAACTCACCCAGCACATAAAACCTTTGATAGGGGTAACCAGTACATAGGCCACATTCCATTAAACCATAATAGATACCCGACAGGGTGGAAAACAATGGATGAAGTGGATCAATACCCAGACCTATTTAATGCGATAAACAGTAGTGCTCTGTATAAAGCAAAGATCCCACCATGGGAATTAAAAGTGCCAGAAACTGACTCCCACTTAACAAAGATCATAAATAAATCTAACGACATAATCTCAGCAACAAGTAAAACACTAGAGTACATAGAACGGTATATAAATAATAGCCTAACTATATATACAGATGGGTCAAAAGATGAAGAAGGACAATTAGGAGCAGGAATAGCAATACCAAAATTAAAAATTTATAAAAGATACAAAGTAACAGGTAATACATCCATCTTTACAGCAATCGACAGTGGGGAAACCATAGAGGTATATCCCTTCTCAGTGTCCCTGGTAAAATCTACTCTAGAATCCTAGAGCAGAGACTCCGACGCCTAGCTGAGCCACAATTGGATGAGGTCCAGTGCGGATTCCGAGCAAACCGAAGTACTCAAGACCTAATCTTCACACTCAGACAGCTGAGTGAAAAGGCCCTTGAGTATAAGAGTGAGATGCATCTTTGTTTCATAGATCTGGAAAAGGCGTTTGACAGGGTCCCCTGGAGCAAACTTTGGGACTGTTTGGCAAGGAAGAATATTCCAGCACCTCTGATTCATGCTATACAGAGCTTCTACAAGTCTTGCAGAAATTATGTGAGGACAGCAAACCATAAGTCAGAAGAGTTCAGGACCACCACTGGTGTAAGACAAGGTGATATCCTATCACCTTACCTCTTCATACTCCTTATGGACGATGTCATCAAGGCATGTAAGGAGAGAACAAGAAAGTATTCAGTGGGGTACTGGAAGATGAGACAGGTCTATATTTCGGAGCTGGCATTTGCTGATGATGTTGCCCTGATTGCTAAATCAGAGGCACATCTCCAATCCAACCTGCAAGTCTGGAAGGAAGAGCTGGAGAAGAGAGGGATGGTCATAAGCAGCTCTAAAACAAAATCCATGGTGATATCACGAGAAGAAAGAAAACATCAGATTAAGCTGGGAGAACAGGTCCTGGAGCAGGTCGACCACTTTAAATACCTCGGAGCTATTATAGACCGAAAGGGAGGCATCAAAGAAGAGTTGGCCACTCGAAAAGCAGCAGCTGGGAGACTTTTTCAGGCCATAAATCGAGGATTCCTCAGCAAGAGAGAGGTTGGTAAGAAAACGAAGATGGCTGTATACCGCTCCACCTATGTCCCAGTCTTGACATATGGATGCGAGTCATGGGCAATGAAAAAGAACATGTCAAATAGTAGGAAATTTCATAGTAATAAGAAACTCATCAGACTACAGCTGGGAAAAGGCTATTTCAGAATAGAAGAACTTTACTGTACAGGATGTCTTCAAGACAGTAATATAGAGCATTTCTTGTTAAAATGTAAGAGGTATTGTCGTAAATTTATTCTGAGAGAAAGACTCTTAGAGATAGTGGTCCGGTTTAGAGTGTAGAATGATGGTGAACAGCTCAGTGATAGAAATGTAGAGAGTAAATAGTTGCTTCACAGAGTGCTGGAGGAGAGTAAAGACAGATTTATTTACGACAAATCGTTTCTCTCTATCTACTCTTCAGGCTCACCTGGTCAAACAATTATTTGCCAGTTTCCAGACACACATCTGCGCTCACACCGATTTGGTGCTTCAATCACACAGACGACGTGGATACAACTATCTTAACCAAATAGGGGAAATTATGGGCTTTGGGTATTTCAACACAGTAACGATTAAGTTTATGTTGTTTATTAAAGTTAAAAAAACAATCACTACAATAATCATGTGTTTACAGCAAAAAATTATCATAAGGACAGTAAATGCAAATAACAAGGTAGGGAGGGGGTGAAGAAGATTGGTATCGACTAAGCCCGTCCCGCTTATTAGACAAAGTTAACCCTTTCTGGTCATGTGTCTGACTGGGTAAGACAATCGATTTTTCCCGTTCTGGTCGAATGTCTTACCCAGTTAGACACAAGACGAAACAACTGGTTTTATGGTCGTTTGTCTTTCCCAGTTAGCCGAGGCATTGTACCATTATTTTATGGCACAAATTTGTGCGGTGAAACAGGGAAACGAACTATTTGTGGTAAATTGAATAGTAGAACGTCGGGGGGAAACAATGGCATCAATAAGCAAACGTGCCTGGCAAATGACTGCCTCCGAAGTAGTGACTTTTCTAGAGGAGACTGGTAATAGTGGTAGTGAAAGTGATGAGATAAATATAGATGACAGTGATTTTATATTAGGCGATTCTGTAACAGATGATTTTAGTACCAGTGATGAAGCTGGCAGTAGAGATGACAGTGACCGTAATGAAGATGGTGAAAGTAAGGAAGTACCAGCACAATGGGTGAATAGTCAATGAGACCAACCGGTATGCAGCTGACCAATTGAAAAATAAAACACTGTCTCCACGCTCCATATGGCATACATGGAAAGATGTAACGATTTCTGAAATAAAGGCTTATTTTGGAGTCATTTTGAGAAAGAGAATGCAAGATAGTGGCATGGTAAAAGAATATTTTTCTGTAGAAAGGATTGATTATATTCCTTTTTATCGGGATGTCTTTTCACGTGAAAGATTTCAGCATATTCACTGGATGCTGCATGTACAGCCACCAAACCAGAGTTATGGAGCTGGACAGACAAGAGGCTGTAAAATCAGAAATATTGTACTTCATATGAAGGAGAAATGTCTTGAACTTTTTATTCCACATCAAAATATTGTTGTAGATGAAAGTACAATAAGTTTCAAAGGTAGGACTCAGTTCAAAATGTATAATCCACAAAAACCAAACAAATGGGGACTTAGAGTGTTTGCACTGGCTGATTGCCATACTGGATATTTGTGTGCTTTTGAGCCATATTATTGTGCTATAACAACAAACCTGCTTACACGACCAGATCTTCCATTTACTGCTAGAATTTTTCTGCATCTTTGTAATGAGCTGTTACAGAAGGCTAACGGCTATGGCTATCACTTGTTTACTGACAGATACTACACAGGACATCCTCTAGCCATGGAACTGTTATAAAAAGGCATCCACCCAACAGAAACTGTAATGCGAAATCGCCGAGGTTTGCCACTAGAAATGAAGAATTGCGAAAGGTGAAGTGATTTCCTGGATGATGCCAAATAAAGAGATGGTTTTAGCATGGAGGGACAAGAGAATTTTCTGCATGCTAAGTACTTACTATGATTCAACAACACAAATGCTGCAGAGGTGGGCTTTCTTGCAACCCCAGGGAGCATCCTAGACTCAGAAGCATAATGCACCAGTCCCACTTTGGAGTGTGTGCCATGTTCCGAGGTTTGATGGCTCTCTACCATGCAAAGGGGGTTATATCTCCGAGACAAGTATGTGCTATCTGGCAGAGCAGCCAGTCACCGTAGCGGACGTATCGAGGCGTAGGCGTAGCATAACCGAGCCACCACCACTGACAAAGTACGACATCAAACGGACACATAGCTCTGCCCCACCTGAACTGGGAAGACCCGGAAGCTGGGACCATGCACAGTCTCGATAGGACACGGCATGTTTATTTGCTTGTTTGTTAATGGCGCAGCTACAACCGAGCCTCTACCACCGCCGAAAGACGTCATCTAACAAAGACTTTTTTTCTTATTTAAGGTCCCTGACACTATTTCAAATAAATAAAAAATGATACAACACTTATTACTTATGTAAGTTCTTTCTGGTGTGTAGAATATTAGCAGGTGTCGTTTTGGGGTATTTTTTGCCAAAAAATATTCCAACCTGGTAATAGTGGCATGAATATTTTATTCGGTCGGAAAGGGATAAACCCAGTCCAAAGATAGATAGTTATTAGGAACATAGGTACGTTAACCTAACAGTGAAGTTAATTACTCTGAAAGAGGTGTTTCAAAATTAGGTATGGGTGGTAGAAAGAATCCTGTTCTTCCCAATTGTTCTTCCCTTTACTAAGCAAATGAAAAGGAGGGGTTTTTTAAACAGAGTTTATCAACTATCTCACTTAAAGGAACAATGCAGGGTATACAGAAAAATATATTACCAGGTAAGCAAGTTAACAAAATGGTTACAAAAAAAAAAAGATTAAATTTCCTGTCATTCATACACGCGCGTGAGGATCCACTCATATATTCACACACTTACCGATTGCAGCATCAGACACTCCAATAGAATTATATAAACAGCAATTACACTCTTGACAAATGAAAAGGTCTGGTACTTTTGTGTCCCGCCCCAGATGTTGCGAGGTTTGCTGATAGCAACTATTCTCACTTATCGCCGGACTTGAAGCCTAAGAGTTATTGTGTTTTATTATGTAAAAGGAGTCTATGGGATGGCACTGACACAGTTCGACACAAGGGTGAAAATGAAGTGGTCTCTTTAATCTTCCGCCATGGTAAAATTCCTTCAATGCGTGATGATAGTAACTGACCGGTAAGTTTATTAATCCAGTGAGGAAAAACTTAAGCCGTCACAGTTCAGGAAAATATGTACTCTCTCACAGTAGGGCAGTAAATCAAGTATCGCTACTGGTACGGTTCAACTTCCGGTTTATCTTACAGATTTGTAATTTTTAATATGATGATTGTTCTTTAAATAGTCTTGGGTAGGCTTTCTTTCATGTAATTATGATAGCTAGGTTGCATCGAACCGTTACAAGATTAAATTTAAAAAAATGTTTCATCAATATGTCTGGAAGTTCTTAAGAGGATTTCTTTATTGCTGGGATTGCAAAGGTTACGATCACACTGAATGGAAGAAAAAGAAACATGTAATATACCGAAAAATCAAATAACATTCTAAAGCGCGATGAATTTCCCGTTAAGACTATTCATATAAATATATATATATATATATATATATATATATATATATATATATATATATATATATATATATATATATATATATATATATATATATATATTAGCGTATTTAATTATGTATTTAATAAAACACTGCGCGAGTTCTAATGGTTAAAACACACATCTATAAATATAGGACTTAACTAAATTTATTAATTATAAATTCCTTCGCGACTTTAAAAGTTAATTTAAGCATTACAGCCTCTATTATCTTTTGGAAATAATATAGCAGATATATCATTACATTTATAACTGGAACTATTGAGATGGTTTAATTTAATAGATTTAAATTAACACAAAATCCAGTGAAATAGAATGAATGAACTAGACCACTGATCACTTTACACAATATATATTTTACCGTTTTGCACAGAAATAGAATTCACTGCAAATATATATAAAAATCCAGGGGAAAATCTATAACAAGATTTCAAATATAGCTAGTGCTTCTGTAAAGGTCTGGCCAACGAGTGAAAAAGTGTATTTCTACGTGGTCTGTATATATCTAACTCAAATGTAAGATGAGTGGGACATGAGAATTTCTGACACCTTTTTAGATCTCAGGACACTTTTGGGGTTCTGACCGCCAGACTAAAGAGAGATGCCGCCCCTGGTCTTCGTATCTCCGTTCGCTGCTGCGATCGGTTCTGTGTTTAACACCAAGATGCGAAATACCTGTAGGAACTTGCGTCGCTCGTTTCAGGGACCACTACTGTCTTTGATCGTGGTGCTAGTCTTTCCTGAAATCCCCCAGTCTGTGTCTTTGATCGTGGTCGCTGCTATCTGTTTGATTCTGGCGCCGCCCCCTCTGGGCCAAGTTAATGAAAATACTGCATATGATTGCTCAAGAGATGACCATGGGCGTGATTTAATCTCTCCTTAAATCAATGCGATGACCAGAATGAACGGTAGATAAACTGTCCACATATTAATCAGCAAACGTGTGGAACGGTTGCAGAGCTAATGAGTCCAGGTGAAAAGAAAAATCCCGTTTGACGAAAGGTTACAATATTCGGGGGGCACTGATGTTATCCAAGGGGTCGCTACGAAGGGTCGTACCATATCATCCAACACTTCAGGGTCACTTCAGGGTCAATGAGTTCGTCTGTCACAGGTATGAACAAATGAGTGTCCCAATATTAGATTATTTGCAGGCATAAAATTTACCTATAAATATAGAAGAGGTGTTAAGAATAGACAGACCTACGGAACTGCATAATATAGTCAAACAGTATTTAACAAGAATAAAAGTTAATATACAGTATAGTAGTTGGGAAGGTGAAGGTATGTTGATGATCTTACAATACATATGACTTATGGCAAGTGAAAGTTAATTAAATAAATAACTGGAATCACCATGCATTTATACCCCTCCCAATGAATATTATTTTTGTTTGGTGTTTTTTGTTGGTTTGATTTGCGTGTTTTTTAACATACAAACAAAATTTGCAATTTTAGTTTGCCCTATTTACAATGATTTGACAGGTGTGATGCCACTTTCCCATATCGGCAGTTATTCATATTATTTGGAATTGAAAACAACATATATCTTAATTATAACCCATCAGAGGATGATAAGGATATTTTTCGTCATTTAAATCTCTCTCTCTCTCTCTCTCTCTCTCTCTCTCTCTCTCTCTCTCTCTCTCTCTCTCTCTCTCTCTCTCTCTCTCTCTACCAATCAGGCACATAATAATAACAGGTCAAAATGAAATCTATATTTATACTGTGAAATGCTTCCATTTGTTAGTCAAGGTCAGGGGTCGGCAACCAGTCGATCCCGATCAACCGATAGATCCCAATGGATGATTTGGTAGATATTTACGCGACTGCAGGAAAAATGAAGATTGTTTTTAAACTAGTACAATTTCAGACTAGGCCTCACCCGCCGGCATTTAAAATCGCGGTGTCCCCGAGATCAAACGTACTTTTTTCCGCATTCTCAATGAAAACTCGCGAGCTGGCTACGAAAATATATTCGTGAACTGCATGAGACAGAAAGGCGATCTGTTCTTTGTAAGGTTCATCATCCTCACCCTCTTAAAATAACATACACACACACATAGATAGATATATATAGATAATGGTGATGAGAACGACGATGCGTACACTTTAGTCATGTTTATCCAAGTCAGAAGTAGAATAAAAATAAATAACTAGGAAGAAGAAGAAACTGAAAATATTACGAGATTGATAATGAAGGCGATTTTTTGATGAGCATTTACCTTTTCACTGAGCAGCATCAGCATTTCCATGTCGTTCATTCTTTATAATATCCACAGAAATACATTAGTGGTAAGCAAATATAGTATATAACATAATACGGCATGTTCACTTCATTATTCTGTCATGTTTTTATCCTAATTTATGACATTGCTTTCACAAGACACGTCACTGATTCACTATCAAAGTCAATTACAGCACGCTTGAGATTAATCCCATGTCCCGTTTTTTCGTTTAGCATTGTTAATTGTACACTTTATTTATATCGAAGGTCTTAAGTTCAGGAGTTCGTGATATGCAAAAGATTAGGTCATCATGTTTACACCGTTATCACAGAAGTAGAGGTTATCTCAAAGTTATCGGTTAGCCAATGATTACAACAACTTTCTGAGTTATATGAGCTACAATGGCATCTGATGTTATACATATTAAAAAGATATAGGTAATCCTACAGCTGAAACTGTCGTAGGGGAGTGAGTTTGTACCTCTTTGCTCCAACATGTGACAAAACTCAAAGGGAGTATTTTTTCTCTTATTTCTATAGTTTCATGTTCTCCGCGTAATTCTCACTTTCTTTCCCTCCTGTCTCTTGTTTGTCTGTCCCTGACGAAGGCCTCGTGGTCGCAACGTAGGTTTTTCTTGTCACTTCTCTCTGTAAGACGTATTACTATTTGTGTGTTTTTTGTAAAAAAATAATTTCCATTCTACCGTAGGGGAGTGAAGTGTTAGAGACTTCACAATACTAGATACAGTTTTTTAACGAAGTGGGGTGACAAGCTCCCTTCCTCTGCTTTCCCTTAGTTAAGAGCTGAGGCAGATACCCATTAATAGCTAGGTAGACTAAGGCGGGACACAAATAGGTTTCGATCCTGGAAACTGTGCCGTGAGAGGAAATCAGTCTAACTGCTTAACCAATGGGATGCTCGTTATACATGTTACAACTGCTATTAAAAAAAATTTCAGGAGTGAATACCATTTGAGATGAATATTGATATATTATACAGGATGAAATGAAACAGGGTCCTGAAATGGGCACAAAGAATAGTAAGACTGCACTGACATGTTGTCGAAGGCAACTAAAGTGGTTTGACCATGGAATTCTGTAGATGGAAGCAGGTCCTTTATTTATGAGATTTTGACACGGTCCCCAGAAACGCTAAAAACGAGTTCGGGCTGCTGACTCACCATTTTATTTCTAGGAAAATTTCCAGATTACGCACGTGGAATGTTAAAAGACTAAATAAACAAGGGAAAACTGCGCAGGTGGCAGGAGGAAAAAAAAGAAGCTGTATAATTTACGTCTTGGGGCAGTGTTAAACCAAATGGCAGGAAATAGAAAACAAGAAATTGAACACAAGAGAAATAGTGCTGTACTCAAGAAACGAGAAAAAAAAAAACGCACCTCATAGCGAAGGTGTGACTCACAGGCTGTCAAAGGAATTACAGAAAGCACTCATACGATGGGAAGCAATAAACTCCAGTCACAAAATTCAAAACTGTTAAAAGGAAAGTAAAGATGAACATCATCTTACGCGATGCCTAAAAACCAATTATACCAAAAGTATCAAGAACACAGCCAGAAAAAATTATCTCAACAAACCTCAAAGGACAGCATTACAGTAGAAATGGATGGGTTCAAGGAAGAAGTTGACAAATTAAGGATAGGAATATCTACTCCAACTTGAAAAATGGTAAGAGGATATAGTATCACAGAAATACATCTATTTTCACAGCAGAGATGATGTCAATACTAAAAGGGCTAGAAATTATCTCTAACAAGCCTCACCAAAAACTCACAGTTATAGCAGACTCATTTTCAACAATTCAAGCTCTGAGAAACTTATGAGAATGCAGTAGACCCGATAGGGATGAAGAGATATTTCTGGCTATTAAATAAGTAGTATGTCATGTACTTTACGGTTAGGATTTCCGGCGGATGAGCTGACTTTTATATAGCCATATATTAGCACAATAATGGCGGGTTAGTAGGTAGGTATTTTAATTGTTGTGTGTTGTAGCTGGTCGGTGAGGGTGGTATTGACTTTGGCTGGCGGGGGTGACGACTCATATGTGTGTAGCTGGTGGGTTTTTGTGCTGGTAGTGTGTCGGTGTGTTTGTTTACACAATATATTTTACAACAGGTAGACAATATTTATACAATATTTATACTATATATATATATATATATATATATATATATATATATATATATATATATATATATATATATATATATACATGTAGACAACATTTTTTTATACAATATATATACATATAAAAGATAAAGAAAAAACACTAGTCTAAATACATGTTATATTTTTATTGAGAAAGAGAAACACCTCGTTAGCGATCGGGGTGATTGTCTATGGAATAGTTGATGTAGGATAGGGTTACTGACGTCTAAACTCACTACTACGGTCGTGCCTGCAATACGACTAGGAGCTCTCAGAGTCCGAGCACAGTCGTTTTGGATTAGTTGGTGAGTCTGTAACTATAATAGTTTTATTGATTTCACAACTTCTACGTATATACACCCAATTTGTGGGAGCGGGGCCGGGGGTAGTCAGTGAGGTCTGAGCGTAAGTGTCTGGGTGTTGGTCGCCCAAGTGTCTATTTATAGGAAGGAAAACTAGGTTAATCTGGTTTTTGAAACGAATCCAGACTTGTTGCGCGCTAACAGAGGGCTGATTAGTCGAAAAACCAAGCGATCGTTGAGGTGTTGTCTATTGGAAAAGGGCAGCAGGACCCGCCGCATACTTCCACCGCGAGCTTAGTTGTGGAATCATGCTTTATTTGCTAAATGATGTGAATGTCCACCAGTGGATAAATGTAGATGTTGGGACTGGTGTAGTAAAGTGTAACGATTGTCAACTCATCAAACCCAGCACAGTTTTGGTCATACAGGTCATCTTGTCCTGGAACGTGATGAGGCTCCGACAAGAATGTGAGTGTAAACAATGAGTGTGTATCTGAATGTCAGTACGCGAATGGTAGAATGATTCGATAGAGTTGACAGGTTGGTAGTACATCACTCATACTCACACTGTTCGAATTCAAGAAGTACTGGAACTACGGTGGTCTTTTTATAACATTTAATGGGACGCACACTTGGACAGTACGTGTATGGTTACAGGAACAAATGTCGACATAGACAGCATAATGTTGATCACAGGAATATCATCTTAAGTTAGCATTCATGCTTGGCAAATATCATAATGGAGCATTCGTAAATAAGCATTCAGCGTTCCATCATGTAAATCATCTGGCTTTACTGACTGGGCACGTCAGACCATAACCAATACATAGGAAGGCTCCTAGACCTAACCTCGTCTAGCGAATATTCCTTCACGTAAAGTTCAATATATATATATTTCATAATATAGGAATCCCAGACATGGGTTCTCACATGTAGCAGTGATCTCTTGGTTCATCGAGCGATAGTACAGGCATCCCTTTTTCTCACTCGATAAATACAAAGTATATGAATTTCAACATGGCTGTTCTCTCTCTCGTGAGCTTCACTCACTATAGAATATAGACCAAAATTAGTCATTCATTAAATGTCCTCATTTCTTCATAGGTTCTCTCATAGAGGTAATTGAATAATATCATACAATCCAGTGCTGATACATAGGAATGTCTTCTTCCTTTGAATGGATATTCTTTTTAAAAGTACCACTGTGCATCTGCTTATCAACAACGATGGCGAAGCCCAAGTTCATAATAAATTGTGGTTTTACCTTTTTATGCGAAATATAACTTTGCCATTCCTTGGCAAAAGAGAATAAACACTGGGGTAAAGTACATACAACATGTCTAAATGATTATCACTTTTCCCCATCCATATATAGATCACTATTTCGGCAAAAAGCCTGCTACAACAAAACTCGGCATCCTCACAGGATGACAGCCATGGATCACACCCTTTGCTAGCGATACTTCCGCTGCATAGGCTTTGACCTTTTCTAGCGACAACCAAATTAGTTCGACTTAGAAATGCAAAGATATCCATATATAAGACAGACTCGTCCTACTCATACAAACACTACGTATAAATTCAGGCCATAGATATACTGAAGCAAGAACAATCTATTCCTACCCAGCCACAGAATAAATCGCAGTAGGCCTAGAGTCGTCTGCGGAGTCCGATCGAAGATGACAGAACTATTTTCAAGGGAAGCAACCCAAAAATGACTTCTCCTTAAGCACTTAAAAAGGAAATACTTTGCTTACAAAATATTTGCGAACATAATAAGAATATAAATGTATTATATTGCAAGATAGTAAAAATTGCCCTTTACAGTCTTACCACACCTCCCGGGAAAAAAAAAAAAAAATTTTTTTTTTTTTAAATACATCTAGGAGCACCGTAGAATAGGCTCACAACGCAAGAATACTGCGCAGATGAAAATATCAGGAATAACTATAATTCCTAATATGACTGGTGAGAATATATATCTCAAAATCTGAGAGAAATTGTTTCCCTACGAATAAATGTTTCCAGGAAGGTGTGATGTACGTATAATACAATTCTGGTAATTATACAATGCATACCAAAAATTCACACTACAATCTTAAATTTATGATTTATGAAGAAACAATCATCAAAGAACAGCGGTGAATTAACATCAATAAACCGCTAAGTAGCGATACCATCATTCTATTATTAAATTACAAATGTGTATCTTAGTAAAGAAACAAAAAATAACTGTTGTAAAGTTATACATATTAAAAAGATCCAATATTTAACAGTTAAGTGGCATCATGTGGGCATCTGGACAGAATGTCCGCCATCACATTTTCTGAACCACGGATAGCTCGTACCGAAAAATGAAAAGGTTGAAGAGCGATTGCGTATCGAGTTGATCTCGAGCTCTTCAAGTTTTTACTTTGGATAGCCGTAAGAGCTTTTTGGTCAGTTTCCACTACGAAATGCGCGCCCAGAAGGAATCTTTGGAGTTTGAGAATTGACCAAACCATTGCCAATAATTCACGGTCTAAAACCGAGTAATTCCTTTCTGCAGCATTAAGTTTTCTGGATATGTACATTACAGGATGCAGAGTTCCAGAGTACTCTTGCATTAGTGCCGCTCCAATCCCAGTGGATGAAGCGTCACTACGAAGAACAAATGTCTTATCTGTTGTAGGTAACACTAAAATAGGTGGTGATGAAAACATAGTTTTGATCTTCTCTAGTGAAGATTGGCATTCATGAGACCAGTGAACCATGTTAGGCGACCCTTTCTTTAATAGTGTAGAGAGAGGTGCCATGATAGAGGACAGATTCGGAATGAAACGTCCATAAAATTGTATGAGACCTAAAAGACTTCGCACTTGCTTTTTAGTCCTAGGGATAGAGATGTTAAGTATCTTAGTGATATTATGGTCTTCTGTCTTCAAGAAACCGTGACCTACTCGATGGCCTAAGAAAGCAATTTCGCTAAAGCCAATACAAGCTTTAGATGGTTTTGCTGTCAGGTTATACTCACGCAGAGTTGATAATAATTCAACTAATCCTGAATAGTGATCTTCCCAAGTATCGCTGAAAAGACAGATGTCGTCTAGATAAGCAATGACATCTGACCGATACGATAGGATTCGACGCATCATGCGTACAAATGTAGCTGGTGCGTTCATAAGGCCGAAAGGCATAAAATTCCATTGGAAAAGGCCTCTGGGAGTAGAGAAAGCGGTAAGAGGTTTGGCGCGTTCGGATAATGGAACTTGCCAATATCCTTTAGACAAATCAAGTTTAGTGAAAAAATGCGATTTAGAAAGACGAGTAAGTAACTCTTCTAGTAAAGGCATAGGTTCAGCATCGAACTTCGTAACTTGATTCAATTTGCGATAGTCAACGCAAAGACGTATGTTATTGTCTTTTTTTCGAACAATAACCATCGGCGAAGAATATGCAGAAGTGGATGGTTCGATTATTTGTAAATCTATCATTTCATCCAACTCCTTTTCAACCTGTGTTTGGAAATGTATAGGGATAGGATAAGGCCTAACCCTAATTGGAGTATGTTCAGTTAGAACAATGTCATGCTCAATGACATGAGTTTGTCCAGGGATGTCAGTGAGGACATCCTGAAATGTTTGTAACATAGACGAAACTTGTCGCCGTTCTCCTAGAGACAAATCAGGAGAAACAGTAACGTCTTTCCATGATTCACTAGAATGAAGTGGGATCATTGGAAGCGGGAGATTAACATCCGAAAAACTTGTTTCCTCATCCTGTATTACAGACAGTGATGAGTAATGACCATGTTTGACATGAGAATCGTCCGTTGCCTGGAAAATAGGCTGTAGATAGTCAGGACGTTCATGGAACTCCGTAAGCATATTGATGTGGAAGGTTTTATGCTTCCCGTTAATATCGACGATGTAGTCAACATCTGAAATTTTCGATATTATATCGTACGGACCTTTCCAACTAATAAGGAGTCTATTTTCACGACAAGGTAGCAAAACAAATGCTTTGTCACCAGGACAAAGTTGTCGTAAAGTTCTCTTCTTATTAGCAAATTGTCTTGCCTTCTGCTTAGCAAACTCAGAAGAGGACGTTGCCAATTTGCATGCTTCGATAATCTTTTGTCTCAGCGCGATGACATACTCGTAAGAAGATTTTGTGTCATCGTCAATATTGTCAGCTGTTATAAGATCATGCAGCAAAGACATTGGGCCGCGCGGTCGCGCGCCAAAGACAAGTTCAAAGGGCGAAAACCCTGTATGTTCATTGGGGACCTCTCTGTACGCGAAGAGGGCCGCGGGTAAAACCCTATCCCAATCCTGAGGATGATCCTCAGTTATCTTCCCTAATAAGTTCTTAAGTGTTCTATTTAGTCGCTCGACCATCCCATTGGACATAGGATGATAGATGCTACTCAAAGATCTCTCTATCTGTAGAGTAGACATTACTTGAGACATGGTATCCGATATCAGTTGGGTGCCATGATCTGATAATATTTCTCCGGGGAATCCCAGCCGAGAAAATATAAGCCAAAGAGCATCTGCAATGTCAGCGGTAGTAATGCTCTTTAGAGGGATAGCCTCTGGCCAACGTGTGCACATGTCTACACACGTTAAGATAAACTGATGTCCTCTAGCAGATTTGATCTTGAATGGACCAATGATGTCTATCGCCATTTTCTGGAATGGACGAATAGGAATATCTGCAGCCTGAATAGGCGCAGCATGACGAGGACCTTTGGATTTGACTTCTTGACATACTTTACAGGATCGACAATAGATCCGTATGTCCTTGTTCACAAAAGGCCAAAAGAAAGCCGCAAGAACTCTTGACTTTGTACGGGAAAAAACCCATGTGACCAGCACACTGAGAGTCGTGTGCATGTTGTAAGATCTTAACTCTCAAATTCTTGGGTACAAGAATCTGAGAATGACTTGACTTAGTGGAGTCTTGCACCATACGTACAAGTACGCCATTCTTCATTGTAATCCAAGATTTACAATTTGAATCTTTATTCGGATCACCTTTTGTTACAAGAGTGAAGAATTTCTTAAGAGTCGGATCTTCTTCTTGTTGTTTTATAAACGAGTCACGAGAAATTACCAAGGGATCATCTTGGTTATGCACTTCATTATCTTCAACAGATGAAGTTTCAGGCATATTGAGAGCTTGAGCTCTAGTGACTACTGCATTAGCAGATTGCATATTTTGATTTTCCCAAACGGAAATTTGCTCCGGAGTGCATTCTTTGACTCCGTGAATGCGACCGATGATAAGATCAGCGATCGGATCCGGCAAAAGACATGCGTGTACATCTCCTGTGAAGAAAGGAGTAGCAATCCTAATGATAGCGGTAGAGTATTTCTCTATGGTGCCGCCAAATGTTACGCATTTGACTACTTTGCCTGTAGAATGAGAAGGATCTATGAGTGACTGCCTAACCCCAATAGTTGTGCATCCAGAATCAAAAAGTACTGAGACTGGATTGTCATTTACTAAACCTTTGTGTAAGACAAGAGAACCTCTCCCATCATGCGCGATTGACGCAGGAAGAGCGGGAAGAGGATGGCCACAGCTTAAAGTAGACACTGTGGTTGGCTCAAATAATGTTTTGCATTGGGGGCACTGAGATGCTCTCCCAAAATCAAAAGCGGCACATGCCATATTATTAGAGTCATCATTATCTTTATTTTGTTTATAGGCTTCGTGGGACTCTTGCTGTGCAGAGTTCGCCTGGTAATGAGCTTTATGTTTTTTGAATTGTGCTCTACCTCTGTTATTATTGCCTCTGTACTTATCATTGTTTCCACTATTATAACCTCTACTCGGGTTTGAATCATAGCTCCTTTGGTTACTATCATCATATTCATTATAATGAGTATCTCGGTAATTATGATCCTGTTGTCTCCATGAAGGAAAACTTGGATAGTTTCTAGAATGACTTCCTTTGCGAAAGTTCCTGTAATTATGACCACCCCTGAATCGAGGGCTGTCAGCTCTTCTCCAGGTATTCGAAGAAGAACCCTGAAATGATTGGTTACCTTGGTTCTGATAACTGTAATAGTTACCTTTTTTATTAAACCTATTTTGAGGTCCTTGGAATTTGTGAGAGTGATTAGGGTTGTATGGTGTTGCAGAAGCAACTGGCATACCTTCTTTAACCTTACTGTTGCTAATGGCTACGTCCGGATGTGCAGTGACGTATTGGGTACAATACTGTTCCATTTCTTTTAGAGACTTAGGTTTACGCTCATGTAAGAATTCGAGGAAAGGTTTATTTATACTTGACATAATCTTGTCTCTGAGTATCAAGTCCATAAGGGCTTCATAAGTCTTTTCTGTTTTGGATAGCTCAATCCAACGATCAAATGTAAGTCGTGTCCTTGCAATGAATTCTGAGAATTCTACACCTGCCTCAGGCACCATTGTCTTAAACAACTTCCGATAACCCTCTTCAGACAACTGATACTTCTTTAATAAGGCTGCCCTAATAACATCATAGTTATCTTTGTCAGCCTCTTCAACCAAACTTAAACTAGTCAGAGAATCACCTTTCAGATTTTCTGATAACTGGTTAGCATATTGTGATTTGTCCACATTATGTGCTCGACACGAGCGTTCAAATCTGTTTAGCCAGAATGTTATGTCATCACTGGAAGGGTTGAACGCTGGTACCTTGACCTTGTAAGTAAAGGGTTTACCATTACCACTAGATGCTTGATTAACATTACTTATGTTTGTTAACTTTAACTTTTCTAACTCAAATGCTAAAAGTTCTTTTTGGTGTTCATGTTCTCTTATTGCTTTTTTTTCTTGAGCTTCAGCTTGTAATTTTCTCTCTTCTGCAGCAGCCTGTAATTTTTTCTCTTCAGCAGCAGCTTCATCTTTTTTTTTCTCTTTTTCCATTTCCATCTGGAATCTTTTTTCATCAGTCTGTATCTGCAATTTCTTTTGTTCATCCTCTCTTTGTAATTCTTTCCTCAGCTTCTAATTTCTTTTCTTCAATCAATGCTTTTCTTTCTTCAGCAGCCAATGCTTTGTCATATTGAGCAACTGCCCATTCTTCTAACTGCTGACCAGTCTTATCAAGAGCCCTGCCTTGTGTGATAAAATAATCCAAGGTAGACATCTTGTCTAATAAGATCAGTAATTTGCAAAAGTAAATAAATTTACTTTCTTAGTCTTAATCAAAGACTTTGTATGATAACTTTGTAACCTGTGAAAAATAGTACTTAAACTATCCCAATCACTGTGGGAAACAAGCCTTACAAAGGTCTTGTATAAATCCTTATATAATAACAGCTATAAGTTGCTGGTTCACTCTATAATATAAGTGCAGTGCACCAGAAATAGTGTTTTATATCATCAACTGTGTACCTTTAGTAATAGTAATTAACTATCAGTTGATTCTTGTACATCAATTTATATGATCAACTATATTTTAAATAGTGTATGTCGATCAGGCACAAAACAAAACAGTTATACAGAAAAACATGAAAACATTTGCGGAAATGAAATAAATAAAATTGGAAAAACAATAAAAGATAAACCGCAAGAGGATAACAAATACAAATAACGCCACAGTATATAAATATAAATTGAGAATAGAACTGAAAGATAGAATAGGGTAGACCAACAAATTACAAACAAATCAAAACAAACTAAAGAACAGAGGAATATTACAAAAACAACAATGAGTACAGACTTCACAGCTAACACTAATAGCAACAGCTGTCGCAGCAAATTTTCAATGAAGAAAATTGCACCTATAGAAACGCACACATCAGACCCTCTATTACGTGGGATACTCTGCTGTGTGACACCGCCCAACCGAAACAACAACCCGCTGGATACAAACAAATATCACATATAAATAGTTAAACATAAATACATAAATGCATAAATAGTATGGCAATATGATGTAAATAGAGTGTTGCAGAAAGAATGTGTTGGAATGAAGGCTCAGTTACACTGCCTAATAGTACAGTACTGTGGTACTTTATTAAACAAATACTTCTGGTCTAATTATTTTAAATTCAACACAGAAATAGAAGCTCCATCGTTGATTTGAATGATAACAATCAATGTAGGACTTCTCAGTTCAATAACATTTTCTTTCGCAAACACTGTCAAATATTCTCCAGTCCTGATGTGTAATGTTCTATGTTTCAACCAAGCTCGCTGTGTAACACTGTCAGTTGTATGGCAAATGTCCAATGAACCAAATGTCAACAAACCCTGACCTAGTTACTGCATACTCTCGACAGGACAGGTCACGCTGACATCACTGTAGAGTTGTACTGCTGATGTATTTGTGTGTCGTAACAGACCCCAAGGAACGTCTGGTCTCAGTAGTTTACTTCTCAATATGGTCACTGTGCAGGTTGACCCAGGAAGCTGGCACACCAGTTGTTAAACTCTTTCTTTGTGTGTAGTTGTTAACTCATACTGGCTACTAGTTGTTGAATCATGCTTTATTTGCTAAATGATGTGAATGTCCACCAGTGGATAAATGTAGATGTTGGGACTGGTGTAGTAAAGTGTAACGATTGTCAACTCATCAAACCCAGCACAGTTTTGGTCATACAGGTCATCTTGTCCTGGAACGTGATGAGGCTCCGACAAGAATGTGAGTGTAAACAATGAGTGTGTATCTGAATGTCAGTACGCGAATGGTAGAATGATTCGATAGAGTTGACAGGTTGGTAGTACATCACTCATACTCACACTGTTCGAATTCAAGAAGTACTGGAACTACGGTGGTCTTTTTATAACATTTAATGGGACGCACACTTGGACAGTACGTGTATGGTTACAGGAACAAATGTCGACATAGACAGCATAATGTTGATCACAGGAATATCATCTTAAGTTAGCATTCATGCTTGGCAAATATCATAATGGAGCATTCGTAAATAAGCATTCAGCGTTCCATCATGTAAATCATCTGGCTTTACTGACTGGGCACGTCAGACCATAACCAATACATAGGAAGGCTCCTAGACCTAACCTCGTCTAGCGAATATTCCTTCACGTAAAGTTCAATATATATATATTTCATAATATAGGAATCCCAGACATGGGTTCTCACATGTAGCAGTGATCTCTTGGTTCATCGAGCGATAGTACAGGCATCCCTTTTTCTCACTCGATAAATACAAAGTATATGAATTTCAACATGGCTGTTCTCTCTCTCGTGAGCTTCACTCACTATAGAATATAGACCAAAATTAGTCATTCATTAAATGTCCTCATTTCTTCATAGCTTCTCTCATAGAGGTAATTGAATAATATCATACAATCCAGTGCTGATACATAGGAATGTCTTCTTCCTTTGAATGGATATTCTTTTTAAAAGTACCACTGTGCATCTGCTTATCAACAACGATGGCGAAGCCCAAGTTCATAATAAATTGTGGTTTTACCTTTTTATGCGAAATATAACTTTGCCATTCCTTGGCAAAAAGAGAATAAACACTGGGGTAAAGTACATACAACATGTCTAAATGATTATCACTTTTCCCCATCCATATATAGATCACTATTTCGGCAAAAAGCCTGCTACAACAAAACTCGGCATCCTCACAGGATGACAGCCATGGATCACACCCCTTGCTAGCGATACTTCCGCTGCATAGCCTTTGACCTTTTCTAGCGACAACCAAATTAGTTCGACTTAGAAATGCAAAGATATCCATATATAAGACAGACTCGTCCTACTCATACAAACACTACGTATAAATTCAGGCCATAGATATACTGAAGCAAGAACAATCTATTCCTACCCAGCCACAGAATAAATCGCAGTAGGCCTAGAGTCGTCTGCGGAGTCCGATCGAAGATGACAGAACTATTTTCAAGGGAAGCAACCCAAAAATGACTTCTCCTTAAGCACTTAAAAAGGAAATACTTTGCTTACAAAATATTTGCGAACATAATAAGAATATAAATGTATTATATTGCAAGATAGTAAAAATTGCCCTTTACACTTGGCCATCTCGAACTGGTCACCGTCCAGTAGACTGAAGGGTGAGGTCAAATGCGTATAAGGCATAACCATTCTTAAAATGTCTATTTTCATGATTGTTGCCGGCGTCTTTGCCAATCAGCCCCATGGCTAGATTCGTGCCAAAGAAGGCTCTCACGTACTGGTTGTGCTCATAATCCATTGACAAAGGCTTGCCACTAACTGTTCTTCCATCCGCGCTGACATTTAAATATATCAGACCAAAATTAGCGAAATTGAACGGGTTAGCCGTGTACGAACCGTTAAAAGCGGTCGAAGTAACTACGCCAATCACTATCTGTGTCGAGGTTTGACTGAGAAATAGATTATCCTGCATTCATGATAACATCCCTTTAGGAATAGAGAAAGTTTTTAGCACAACTCGTTTCAAAAGGTACTTGGCATTACCTAGCAACAAGGCTTTCTCGTGCGCTAGAGAGATTGCCGGATTTAATTTAGCCTTCCGTACAACCAAGGCCGCATAAGTTATAATCGATTTATAACCACCAGCGTGGTCGTCTCCTAGCACGTTGAACGCATCTTTAGACGGAGTGAGTTTCACTTTAATGGTCACACCGTTTAACTGTTAAGTCAAGTTTTATTAAGGGGAGTAAGCGTTAAAAGACTTGTATGCACAGGTCTTTTTTTTTTGTAAACAAGCTTATAAACACGCTCTGGGTGATGATGATGATTTTTTTAGTGGGGAGCTGTATACCCAGTAATTTTTGAACACAGCTCTAGTGTACCTGCTTGTTAGTTTGTTTAAAAAAATAACACAAGGAAACTGGCCGAACATTCTATTGATAGGTTGGGGTAGAAGGCGGACGAACTCTACTCCCATCTCAGCGATGGAGTTCGCGCCTGGATGAATTTTTGATGAGAGGTTTTTGAGCAGGGGATATTTCCGTGACAGTTGAATCCGGGCAGAGCTCCGAAATGGATGTTAGACAATTTTCGTCAGTGTGTCCCAGGATAGGATATATTTTGAATAAAAGGAATATGTGATAATTCCAGAATATTATATTACTTCTAAGCCAAGGATTATTGCGGCTTGTTTATCATGTGCTGCGCACGTTATGGTAGATTGAAAGAGAACATGGAGAACATATTTATTTTACTTCCAAGCCAAGGATTTTTTCGGCTTGTTTATCATGTGCTGTGCACGCTGTTGTAGATTGAAAGAGAACACAGAGAACATATTTATATTACTTCCAAGCCAAGGATTATTGCGGCTTGTTTATCATGTGCTGTGCACGCTGTTGTAGATTGAAAGAGGACATAGAGAACATATTTATATTACTTCTAAGCCAAGGATTATTGCGGCTTGTTTATCATGTGCTGTGCACGCTGTTGTAGATTGAAAGAGGACATAGAGAACATATTTATATTACTTCTAAGCCAAGGATTATTGCGGCTTGTTGATCATGTGCTGTGCACGCTGTTGTAGATTGAAAGAGGACATAGAGAACATATTTATATTACTTCTAAGCCAAGGATTATTGCGGCTTGTTTATCATGTGCTGTGCACGCTGTTGTAGATTGAAAGAGGACATAGAGAACATATTTATATTACTTCTAAGCCAGGGATAGGCTTAATGATATACTGTGTATGCTGTATACGGATGTGTTGAACTGCTGATGTTCCATGATGTGCTTATGTACTGTGTTACCATATGTCTACGTTTGCTGTGTCGTAATAAACAGTGTAAAACGTTACTAGGAGTTCAACGTTTACTGACTCCGATGTTTGCTATGGTGTGTGTGGTTGCAAGTGACTTAATAGGACTACATGACATTCGCGTGAGTTAACATCTATACATCCACACCCGTCGGCCATCTTAAGCCCGAAACATGCTGATCGCCTTTATCAGCATAATGTATAACCACATTTACATCCCCCCCCCCTTAACCAATTAACAGTGGTCGCCAGTGATATGGGGCTATTATGAAGTGATGCACAAGTTGTTCTACAAGATTCCAACGTTCCCCGACTCCTATGTTAACAGCGGAAATTACATTAACATTTGCCTCCTGACACCACTCACTGTTAACAGTGGTGTTTTCCAGTGTTTCGGGGTATCTTATCAACTGAAGAAGGAGTACTATACAAGTTCAACATGTCCAGTCAAGGTTGGCAAAGTTTCCAGTTCTTGTTCCATGTACAAGTTCCCATTAGATGTCATACAGTATCAAGAACCTGAGAGTGACGAGTTCCAGTACTTTCAACGGTGGATTTTTCTTTGTTCGGACTGTGTGATACTTTATGTACATCAGTGTTGCTGTTACGGAGGCCAGGATTTTTCCTTTTGAAGATAAGTGGTTGTATGTTTTGTAAACTGTGCCACTGTATGTCTAATTGAGCCTTCCTCAGTACTTACGCTATTAGATCCTTGTTTTTTATGTTATATGTTTCACATTTCTGCGGGTTTGGTTGGGTGGAGACTTTCGGTAGGATATATCCCACTTCACCGAGGGCCTACGAAAGCGTTCTTTAGGGACATTCTTGCGGATTTCCCGCAGTGGAAATTTCCAGCGAACTTTCTGCTGACGTATTTCAGTCCACTGTGTCTGGTAATCTGTAATATCTTTGTTTAGGTGTGACGAAACATCTCAGTGTTGTTGTCGTTATATTTTTTCTCGGTTCCTTAGTTTATTAATTAATTTGTTCGTGAGTGTCCTTCTCTCCCTCCTTTCTTTTATTTCTATACACATTTTTCGTTTATACACTGTTTTGTCGCTTGTATTGTCTTACTTTTCGCAGTGTCATTGCATTTTTGTGCAATATTTTTCCTTTAGTTCGCCTTATTGTTTAGTTGATTCTGCGAACGTGGTCATTTGTGCTTCATATCTTGTCTTTGTCACTCTTGTTTGTACTATATATTTTGTCATGCACTGTCAATATTATAATGTATAATTGTGACGTACGTCTAGTTTGACAAGTGAATTTTCCCTGATTTGATGGATGATTAAACGGACTTTTAGCTTTTCATAACATCAGTACCGCCCCCGAATATTTGTTGCAACTTTTTTTGTTTCGCCAGAGCGAACCTTTTCCACCTTGGCTCATTAGCTATGCACAAAAACATCGTGGGAGTCTACACGTGGGCTCATTGGCATTCACTGAAGCAATGGCTATTAAATATGCAGACTGTTATCTGCCATGCCTTCTGAAGACCGCAGTGTCTTAGGATAGGTTAAGCCACACCCACTGTTATCTCTAGAGCTATTTAGAGCGATTATAAGCAAGCAATCTGCTAGACCTTTCGTTCGTACCTGCCTAAAAGGACTGGCCAGAATCAAACGTAGGAGCGACATAGATCTAAGGCACGATGGTCCTTAGAAGCAGCGGATCGCAGGAATTTCGCACCTCGATGCGAACCACAGAACGCTCGGAAGACCGATGAAACGGAAGAAGCGCAGCGGTTAACAACCAGGAAGCCAGGAGCGGCCCCTGTTGGAACGACGGCGAGAATTTCGATTTTTACCTCAAGATGAAGAAAGGTGTGAAATTCTCACACGACCCCTTTAAGTTACATTCCTAATAGTATATATGCAGACCTCTGGGAACTGCCGTTATCATTCGTTTTACCTGAGCTTTTAAAGTACCACTAGCTTATAGCTGAATCCTGCTAGACTCCCCAGGGATCTTTCGGCTATATTGGAGTGTTCTGTGCTTAAACGGTATAATATATTTGTTAAAGTGATCAGTGGTCTAGTTCATTCATTCATTTTATTTCACTGGATTTTGTGGTTAAATTAAATCTATTAAATTAAACATATCTCAAAAGGTCCAGTTGAAGAGTTAATGATATCTATTACATTATTTCTAAGATAATACAGGCTTAAATGCTTAAAATAAACCCATTTTCAAGTTCTATTGCAAACTAAATGTTACCTCTATATGTTAATTTCCTAATACAATAGACGCATAAATTAATTTTGCAGTCGCGAAGGAATTTATAAACTAATTCATTTAGTTTAGTTCTGTATAGATAGATGTGTAGTTTACTATTAGACAAGCGGGGAGCTTTTCTTGAATTTATTAATGGTAGACGCGAATGCCGAAAATAGGCTAACTGTAAATTTATTGCGCGTTAGATTTTAATATAATTTGTATCGCATTTCATGTTCTATCTTTTACACAGAATGATCATTCAAAACCTAGCATCCCAGCAACTAATTATACACAGAGTCCTGCCAACGACTTATAAACATTTTACAATTTAATCTTTGTGGCGATCCTGTGAGATTCAGCTATCTGAAGTTATCAGAAACAAAGCACACCCAAAGACTATTCTTCTTCTTCTTTGATCCTTAGCCGCCGACCGTCAATGCAGTCAGTGGCCATCACGCCTAGTGGCGTCTTGTAGGGCAACAACAAATTGATTCCACTTTGCTCGGTCGGTGGCCATCCTTCGTACAGTGCCCCAACTCTGGTTCATTCCCTGCATCTCAGCCTCCACAGTCCTCCGCCAGGTTGTTTTTGGTCGGCCTCTCTTTCGTTTTCCTTCAGGGGTCCAAAGCATGGCTATTCTTGTGATGGCATCGGGGTCTCTTCTGAGGACATGACCAACCCAGCTCCAGCGTCTGCCAGCTATGATGGTGTGCATGTTCTCTTGCTTGCTACGAGTAAGCAGATCTTGGTTAGTGATGGTATTCGGCCAAAAGATTCGGTGAATTTTTCTTAGGCATGTTGTGTGAAAGGAGGACAATTTCGACATTTCCTTCTCTGTAACTCTCCAGCATTCCGCATCACAAAGAAGCACAGAAAGCACACAGCTCTGATATAATCTTAATTTTGTGCTTGTGCTGTATTGGGAGGACTTCCAGATGTTGT
This sequence comes from Oreohelix idahoensis, assembly GCA_024509875.1. Lineage (NCBI taxonomy): Eukaryota > Metazoa > Mollusca > Gastropoda > Stylommatophora > Oreohelicidae > Oreohelix > Oreohelix idahoensis. The sequence continues at coordinate 210,276 of JAMPIV010005530.1, forward strand.
TTAGGCTAAAGAAGGCTGTTCTTGAGTTATTCATTCTGATGTTGATGTCTTTGCCTGCCCCGCCGTCTGGTATTACTATGCTTCCTAGGTATGTGAAGGTATCTGTCTGTACCAATTGCTGATTCCTTACTGATATGGGCTCAAGGTTGGCATAGAGGCTTTTTATAATTGACACTATGCAGCTTGGAATTCCATAAGCCCTCAGTATTTTCCATAAACTGTCCCTATGTATGCTGTCAAAAGCCTTTTCAAAATCAACAAAATTTATGTAAAGCTGTCTTTGCCATTCTGAGCACTGCTCTATAATGTTCCTGAGAGTGAATATATGATCTACACATCTTCTGTTCTTTCTAAATCCTGCTTGTTCCTTCCTCAGTTTGTGGTCTACTGCCTTTGAAATTCTCTGTATAATTATCTTGCCTAGTATTTTGCGGGGAACTGAGAGAAGAGTGATTCCTCTCCAATTATTGCAGTCTGCAAGATCTCCCTTCTTGGGCAACTTGACAATTATTCCTTTGTTCCACTCTGATGGTGTTGTCCCCGTTTTCCAGACTTTTCACATCTAGATCGTTTTCAGCTTCAGGAACATTCAGTTGTGTCTCTGGTGGTTCCTTGTTCAGAGTTTCTCTGAAGTGCTCTGCCCATCTTGTTTCCTGTCCCTCTGCTGTCGTGATGATATTACCTTGCTTATCTCTTACTAATGTAATATTGTTTGCACCTCGTTTTCCGCTGATGAATTTAGTTATTTTGTATACTGTGCTTTGTTCATTTCTCAGTGCTGCCTCCTCTGCCTGTCTTGCAAGATCATCTAGGAAATTCCTTTTGTTGGCTCGGGTTTGGCGTTTGACTTCCTTGTCCAGCTGACTGTACTGTTCGCTATATAGTTGCTTTAACCTGGGGGACTTCGCTTCTGTTTTCTTTCTTTTCATTTCCTTTCTCATCGTTATGGTGTTTAATGTTTCTGGTGTTATCCAGTCTTGCTTCTTCCTTTCCTGGAATCCCAAGCATGATGTGCTGCTTTCTTTGTATATTGTTGAAATGGTGTTGAAATTCTGGTCTATATCATCAGTCAATGTCTTTTCCTGACTTTTGGCAAATTGATATCGTTTCTTTATGTCGGCCGCAAAAGCTTTTCTGGTAAGGAGTTCTTCAATTTGCTGATGTCAAACCTTTTCTGTGTAGTTACAGTTGGTGCAGCCCTTCTTAGTTTCCCTTTCAGTTTTGCTACTACCAAATGGTTATCACTTCCCACATCTGCACCTCTTCTTACCTTCACATCTTGTAATGCATGTCTCCATCTACCGTTAACCATGATGTGGTCTATCTGGTTTCTGTCCCGACCATTTGGTGATTCCCATGTTAATTTGTGAATTTCTTTATGTGGGAAGAGTGTTCCTCCAATGACCAGGTTGTTAATGCTACAGAAACTTATTAGTTTATCCCCATTTTCGTTTGCTGTTCCGCTGCCGCATTTCCCCATTGTTCTTTCATTATATGTATTGTGTGTACCAACTTTCGCATTGAGGTCTCCCATTACTATAACAAGATCATATCTAGGTGTATCTTCCATTTCTTTCTGCAGTTGTTGATAGAATTTATCCTTGACCTCCTCATCGCTATCATTCGTTGGTGCGTAGCATTGTATTATTGTAGTGTTGGTGAATCTCCCTCTCAATCTTAATCTTATCAGTCTGTTGTTGATGGGTTTCCATTCCAGTAATGTCCTTTCTATTCCTTTCTGTAGAATAATGGCTACGCCTTCATTGTGCTGTCCATCCTCTCTTCCAGAGTAAAGTACTGTTTCTCCTGTTGCTGTTTTAACTTTTCCTGCCCCTGTCCATCTGCTCTCGCTTATCCCTAGAATGTGTAACCTATAGTTTCTCATTTCTGCCGTGACCTGTCTTAGTTTACCTGTCTCGTACATGTCCTGACAATCCAAAAACCTATTCTTGTATCCTGTTTTGCGGTCAGGACATCCGTTTTCATGTCAGTGGCTTCCTTTCGGCTTTTACCACTGACAGTCATACGAGCCACAGACTCCGAATGTCCATCCCGCAGCAAAGTTTTTCCATTTATTGTTGTTTCCGTAACGTGCGATTTTTTTTAAATAGACTGGGGTGTCAGCCCTATGCTAAAACCCCCAACCTGGAGGACCAGGGTACCAGCTTTTCTCTGACCCCTACCCACACAGACCAGTTCAGCTTGGTTGAACCTACCAGGAGTAAAACTCCCACTGGCATAGCTCTGGGGATTGTCAGGGTACGCAAGCTGCCATACCGCTACAAGGTATAGGTACCATTGATGGCAGCAAAGACTATTGTAAACTCCTAATTCATAAAGCTTTTTTTAAAGTTAAACTGGAGAACATTGGCCAGTCGAAATCATTTTACTTACTACTCAAATTGTGAGAAAGAACATAGATTTACATGAACACTTTCTGTCAAGTTTTTTGCATTGGATTTTACAAACCCCTGAAGAAAATATACCTCAGTGTTTAGTCTGTGACATTACGCCAAAAACTCTTAGAATCAAACCCTATGTATCTGTGACTCTGGCGCCATCATCTGTTCTCTTAACGGGGTTGGGCTAAACCTAGAGTTAACACTATAACGGGGCTATCATCCTTGCAACATTTCCTTGAATTTTTATGACTATGTGTATATGTATTCTCCTTGATGTACTTTCTTTGATGTTGTGAGCCGATTTTTTCCTGATATTAAAATCGCTCTTGAACTTAATAATCGTGTTTGGTCAGCTCGTTCTAGATAATATATATATCATTGTTATAGTTTTCCCACGTCTGTGTGTTTACCTGTCGTCACGTGTATGTGCGTGCCTGTGAGTGATAGAAATATACGTAATATATATATTGGTGTAGTCTGTCTGACGCTGTAACAACTGTTGTAGAAGATAGGTGAGAGAGAGAAGAATTCTTTTCGCTTTCAGAGACAGCCACTATATCAAAATCTATCATCTCACGTGTGTGGAAATTCTATTACCTTTCACTAACTCTCACTGAGTCTATCACCTATTCAAACCTATTCAGAAGGGACCAAACCTAGTCTTAATTCTCCTATCGAAAATCTACGACAAATGGGTTCTCGTCCGTAGGATTTTTGAACTTAATATAGGAAGACGAGTACGACAAATGGGTTCTCGTCCGTAGGATTTTTGAATTTAGAATAGGAAGACGAGTACGACAAATGTGGACTCGTCTATCTGGATTTTGAACTTAAGATTCTGTATTCTGATATAGAGTAAGAGTGTGATGTCTTGTGACTGTGTATCTTTTAAAAATAATTACCCCCTAGACTAGCGATCTGTTTACGGGCGTGCTGACCACACAAACTGATAAGTTTTTTTTTTTCCACAGCATCTTTGAATAATATACATTTTGGTTACAGGTTGATTTTGTCGGGATATATGTTAACTGCTGATTGTAATACTAGATGCTGGTAAAGTGGTGAGTGTATAACATTCACTGGGTACTGAGGCAGAACGGCGTTTGAACTAAGTTAAGGAGTGTGTTTCGGACTTTTTGTCCAGATTAATTCCCTCCCTTACCCGATCTGACTTCAGGGGCGAACTTATAGTGGATTTTAAAATTAAGGGGATTTTTTTTTTTCTCCGAAATTTTTTTTTGCAATAATTATTTTGCTTTTCCACTGTAACTACTTATTTTTCAGGGATTAATCTTAACTACCATTTATTTGGCGTAGTCGTGTTTTGCATTGAGTGCTTTATTGCCGATAATAGCAGCGATAGTTAGATTTTATTTTGGAGGAGGTATCCCAGGGTTAAGGATATCAGCTTTTGTATTTTTGGAATTTTTTCTCGTAAGTGGTAGGAACCAGGTTATTTTTTTTCCTATTTTCTATCTCCACGTGTCTCAGTCACTGACATAATATGGCCGAGAGGGCAAAGCTCAGACAACTCCTCAGGGACGAAGCGAGAGAGGAGGGACTGGAATTCGTTTTGCGAATATTATTTTCATATAATTCGCAAACTTTACCTGTTTTCCCTTCTCATAAACTGAGAATCGCGCTAGGACGATATTACGTAGATGTCAGGGCTGCAGGGCGTCAGAAGGCGTGATAAGTCGGTTCGCTGAACATAGGACGTAGCAAATCGTCTACATTCTCACCGAGCGCGCGAGCTTCTTCTCGGCATTAGTCCCGGTGAGGTGTGATACTTTACATCTGCACCGGTCAGTATCCAGACATTTGTCTGGAAAATCCCAAAATGACACGGCGCTCACTTGGGCCATGGTCAGCTGTAGTGTAAAAACTGCCCTGCATTGGAGTCAGGCTGTCTGGGATTTGAAACTGACACGCGTACATCGTGGTCAGTAGGTGACAGTTAAGACACGCGTTAAGCGGACGTAAATGTTGGGAGTAGGGGAGATAATTTCGCTTGGCGAAATAAGTTTGGGCCCTTTGTCTGATTTTAAGATATTGGCCAAGTTTGAGACTTTAATTTCATTCTCGCTCATAGACTCACAGAGATAGGTTGCTCGTAAACAGAATAGCTGTTAGCGAAGATCTCAGTTTGTTTCGGCAATTTGTCGAACTTCTAGACTTCCAGAAATATTTTCAGCATTTTATTCTTAAGTTGTGCGACTACCTGTAATTCTGTGGTTGAGGTAATTAATATGATAGATATATAGGTTTGTGAGTGTTAAAGTGTTTAATCGCTTAATTCATTTTAATCTATTTCTTTAGCGCAGAAGAGAAATAAAGTGGTAGGCTATTATATTTTCTAGGGAAGCATTCAGTGGAAAGCAGAATAAAATTTAATTTCTAGCTTATAACGGCAATTGTAGCTATTTATGAATTTAATTTAACTGCTAATACTCAGTCGAGTGTATTTTTCTAAACTAACGTATAAACTCTAGAATCGAGCCTCATGAATGGTGACGGAATACGCACGTGTTCCTAATTCATTAGGATTGCTGATTTTTAAATATAACTTACGTCACGGGAAGTTTAAATGATAAGCAAAGCTCTCTGCTTGCAAGTTTAAATGTAAGTTATAACCAGTTCAGATTCTGTTTATTATATTATATGTGTTATTTTTCCTCCACACAGTGAAAGTTTTGGGGTGACCCTAACTTTACCAGCACCTAGTAGTAGTTTCCATACTTGTGAAGAAATAGACAGTCCTTATTTTGAACCACGTGGGTTTTCTCAAGTAACACTGATCTGACGGTGCAAGTTAGACAGAAATACTAATATCCCAATAACGGGTTTTCAAAGACTGTAATGATAAATACTGGACCTTGGAGCTAGATTTAAAATTTCTTCTAGAAAAAAACTCTACGTAATCTTTCTGCCTGGTGGCGCAAAATACTTCAAGTATTAACTAACATTTCCCGACTATATAGATATATTTTTTTGTGGACAAATCTGTGGTGTGACTAAAGTGAATCCTATACTGAGGGAAGGCACCGACCTGACATTCATCATTTCTAGAAACCTACGCTATTGACACTGTGCTCTGATAACTCCCGCGCCTGGAATAATTGTTAGGTGACTTAATCAGACATTTGAACAAATTTGCACACCCAAGTAGTCGTTCCCGGAGACTCCGAGTTAAATACGTCTTTTGGAACTGGGGACTTCTTGGCAGAAGACTGCATTTTTTTGAGTCTGTGTGAAGATCTAAAATCAGTGTGTTCCAAGAGGCAGCGAGCAAAGTCGTGAGTACATGAATGAGAAGCCATGGCGGAATGAATGAGTGTACGCTGGTTTGAGTGATATTTTCACTATCTATATCTTTGACACCCTGTTGCTGTCCAATTTTTTTTTTCCAATCTGCATAATTTGTTGCTAAGGCTAGAGTTCTTGTGTTTTTTTGTCTTAGGTTAAATCAGATTTTTTTTCCAAACTCTGTGCATATAATTACGAGATAAAACAAAGAAAACTCTTAGACTCAAACCCTATGTATCTGTGACTCGGGCGCCATCATCTGTTCTAGTAACGGGGCCGGGCTAAACCTAGAGTTAACACTATAACGGGGCTATCATCCTTGCAACATTTCCTTGAATTTTTATGACTATGTGTATATGTATTTTCCTTGATGTACTTTCTTTGATGTTGTGAGCCGATTTTTTCCTGATATTAAAATCGCTCTTGAACTTGATAATCGTGTTTGGTCAGCTCGTTCTAGATAATATATATATCATTGTTATAGTTTTCCCACGTCTGTGTGTTTACCTGTCGTCACGTGTATGTGCGTGCCTGTGAGTGATAGAAATATACGTAATATGTATATTGGTGTAGTCTGTCTGACACTGTAACAACTGTTGTAGAAGATAGGTGAGAGAGAGAAGAATTCTTTTCGCTTTCAGAGACAGCCACTATATCAAAATCTATCATCTCACGTGTGTGGAAATTCTATTACCTTTCACTAACTCTCACTGAGTCTATCACCTATTCAAACCTATTCAGAAGGGACCAAACCTAGTCTTAATTCTCCTATCGAAAATCTACGACACCCCCCAACTCGTATTTGTAACTTCTGTAAACATGTGATTTTTACCTGTGAACTGATATATATGTTGTGAGTTGATTTTATGATAATAAACATACTAAACTTTTGTCGTGTGTTGGAAGGTCCAGGCCCAAAATCGCCCCTAACTGTTTATCTGTAGTTTATATTTACGTTGTGTCGGAGTGTTTGAAACACCAAATTTGTGCATGCACTTGAGTGTATGGAAACTGGCAATTAATTGGTTGTCAAGTAGAACTGAAGGAGTCTTTGAGATAAACAAAGATTGTCGTATAAGAGACTGTCCTTACTCTATTCCATCACTTGTAAATCAACTACCTTTTTTCTAAATCCTTATCTTTCACAGAGCCTTCACTATCATACTTCACTCTATAACGGGACCACTGATTCTCAGAATCATCTCAAGAAATTTACGACAATTATATATATATATATATATATATATATATATATATATATATATATATATATATATATATATATATATATATATATATATATATATATATATATATATATATATATATATATATATATATATATATATATATATATATATATATATATATATATATATATATATATATACTGTTCAAAAAAAGAAACGCAACTTTTTTGGTTTTACTTTTATAAAAGATATTCGTTGATTTGACATCAGTCACCTATCGACTGTGTCCACCTGGTCATTAACTTCTCGTGGTTACCTGAATTGTACTCACCTCATGATTCGTGACGTCATGAAAGAGGTCAAGGTCAAAACAACATTTTTGACAATAACTCGTGACAGATTCATGAGAATCCCGTGAAACTTACTGAACACAAAACGCTCTGACCACATTATTGAATGCCTATAAAAGATTGACGCTCCTCGAATAAATTCAGTTGAAAATTCAATGCGCAAGTATGGCTCATCTCACTACAGAACAACGACTCATCATCATTGGACGTTTACAGACTGGACAGTCACAAAGTGTAGTTGCCAGACAATTTAATGAGGTTAGAAGCACCATTAGTCGCCTTTGGAGGCGACTTCAAGCAACTGGCTCAGTGGCAGACCGGCCGCGCAGTGGAAGACGCAGAGTCACAAGTCCTGTCGAAGACCGCTTCATACGGCTGCTTCACCTCAGGAATCGACTTGCATCTGCGTCCTCCACAGTTCAGTCAATGTCAGCAGCTCGTCGAATTTAAGATCAAACGGTCAGGAACCGGCTGCACGACTCTGGTCTTTGGGCTAGAAGACCCTACAAAGGTCCTGTTCTTATGGACCGGCATCGCCAGAACCGACTGCAGTGGGCGAACCAGCATCGTCAATGGACCGTTGGGAATGACTGGAGACGGGTTTGGATTAGTGATGAATCATGTTTTGTGCTCCAGCGACACGATAGACGGAGAAGAGTTTACCGCAGAGTCCATGAGCGCTACGCCCAGAACAGCGTTGATGAGGCTCCTCCACATGGTGGTGGAGGTGTACTGATGTGGGGGGCGATCAACTTCATGGGAAGAAGTGACCTGGTCCAAATTGAAGGACGCCTGAAGGCCCAACGATACGTAGCTGAAATTCTTCGTCCTCACGTCTGTAGTGAAATTGACAGAGATACAACGGTAAAATACCTCAAGAGATAAAATTTAAGGATAAAAACATAATGCGTAGGCTGCTGATGTACATGATCGCCCAGACCGCGGGTCATCACCCTCCATAAAAATTGACTTGCTAGACAGGAGGGGAACGGCGGATCAAAAAGGAAACAAATATGACTGGAAAGATTGCGTGAAACTAGAAAGGCTAAGGAGACGCAATTGGGGGGGAAACGGAGAAAAGTCACGTTTCCCAAGTTGACATAAAAAGTAAGCAACTCGACAGAAGGGACCATAGATATGTTACGCCACAGTCATTTATTGGACGCTTTTGCGCGATACCAAGCCCTTGATTTGAATTCAGCGGCTAAACGCAGATGTTCGAAATATTACAAAAATTAAAAAGTAATTTTTTCTTAATATTAATGTTAGGAATATAAAAATTAGCTGGCCGGATGGCCTATTCTGAGCAGTGAACTAATGTGTTCTTAATTTTACAGACGGATAGATAATATTGAAGATAATGACAAAAGACAGTGTTGTTCACGTCATCGACAGACTGTATTGAATCTAAAAGTGTCGCTATTTTGCACAAAAAAACACGACCTCGAGACGCAGGTGTTCAAATCTACGTAGTATGGAAGAGAGGGTTTTTGGGTGGTAGCTGTGTCTAAATATAACTTTTAACGACAAAATTTTGGAGGGGAGAGAAAGGTTGGTTCAAAAATCAAGTACATTTTGTAGAAACACAAGTAGAGACGGACAGACTAACAGATAAACATCCATACTTGACTGAAGCATGACTGAAATGACTTTAGTGTAGGAAATTTTAATTCAAATAAACCTAGGCAGTGATTGGCCACAGACAAGCATATTGTCGGCGCTTAGACGCGGATTTGGGGCCATTCTTCAATAGTTGTTCAGTGATAGACACAGATTTTAAAGTGTGGTGATTTCCATATGAAAGAAAGTGAAAGAAATTTAGGGACGCAATACTATAGCCAGCAGCTCAGCTGAGTTTTGCTAGCAATTCTGTGTTATTTATTCATAATCTGGTAAGATTGAAATTATTTCCTTATATATTTTGAATATTGTTTCATGTTTGAGTGATTTGATACTGCCATATCGAAATCTAGCCTTACAAACAAGTAGGGATTTGCTCTAGACCCCCCGCCCTAGTCAGGGTCTAGGGACCAACAATGTACATAAACTCCAGCAAGGATTATGCAAGACAGATCAAGTGTTGAGAATAATGAAACATATTACCTATCCTCTTTTAGGGCAGAAAACTAATAAATAATTTTCAGAATCTATAGTCTGGGAGGATCTATCTGATGTAAAACCACCATGGTAAATGTGCTGTTTGGTCAGAGAGATCTGACCTGTCTGTATGATGTGGTTGTTGTGTCAGTGTTGTGTCCAGACGTGGGGTAGAGAATAGATTTTGACACATGGCCCATACTTTGATTGCAGAGCTGTGAGTTTCTGTTGTCAACAAAGCAGTGTCTATTCAGTTGGTGACTTTACTCGAGTGTATCTGTGCAGTACTTGTGACAGAGACCACCCTTATTGCCCGCCAGCACGGAGAGGTGGGACCACCTGATTTCAGCACCAGAGCTACAACTACGAGATGAGTGAGCCTCTGGTCTGCTGGACATTCACCAACGCTGTGTAGTTACTAATACCCCCATAAAAATTCCCACCATTTTCTGGACACTGTGTAGTCAATATAGACAGGTGTGATGAGGCCACCCCAACAGCACAAACAGTAACTATCCTCCCAAGTAGATGACTACTAGAACATTTTAATAAAACTAACTAGTATAGTACATATATATGTACACTATTGCATTTATGATATAATATTCCATGCATTTCTTTCATAATCTCTAAATCCTTTTAAGTTCTGGTCAACCTAAAAAATTGATCCAGAACAAAATAAATGTAATATAATTCTATCAAAAAATTTTACACACGTGAGTTAGTTCAGTGTATTTTAACATTTATTAATATTATTAGTCTTGTTAAATATCTGTGGGTATATCTATAACCTATTACACCACACTACATATCATAACCCTAGACACTTTACGTAGCCACATTCATTAAAAAAAATTAAGTGTGAGGTCGTAGTGGTAGCAAGAAAGGCCTTCTGACAATTCTCAACTACATTTTATCTCAGGAGCCTTCACAGCTGGCCTCATACAATTACATTTAGTAATATCACCATCATACAATACCATCAACACCACTACATAAATTGGGGTCTTGTCCAGGGATAATTAGCCCAACAGTAATATTAGGATCTCCTGGTGGGAGAAATAAAAGTAGGGAAATAAATTGTGAAATTCCCTTTAAAATTAAAAGTGTCCCTGTAGATAAAAGTTGGTGAATCTTCACAGCCAGTAATAATTAATTAGTTAACTGGTTAGTTAGAATTAGTTAGACTATAGTCATATAGTAATTAGAAGTACTTAGTGTATTTACTGGTTAGAGATTTAGCTTGTATATTATTATATTGTCTAAAAAGTATGGCGGAGCTGGCAAAATTTAGATCAGCTGCTGTGCTCACCGCGAAGGAGATGGGAATGGATGGTCAAATTTTAATTCAATACGTAACGACTGAATGTGATAAATATATTGAACGGGAAGAAAGGAGATTAGAAAAAGAGGCTGAAAGAAAATTGGAGTCTGACAGGTTGGTTGAAGAGAAGAAGTTAGAGGCTGAGACTAAGAGGCTGCAGATTGAGGCAGAAGAAAAACGACAGCAAAGGGAGGCAGAAGATAGAAGGTTGCAGAGGGAGCACGAATTACGACTAAGGGAGCTGAAATTACAAGGCCAGGCTCCTGAAAATGGTGCCAGCCCTTTTGCCTCAGATGCTACGCCCAGTCTGGGAGCCTCAAACTCAGCTATGGGGTTTCATTTAGACCATTTTGTTGAAAAAGACGATGACATAGAGGGGTACCTAGGACGTTTTGAGTTATTAGCTACTACATATGGGTTAGAGAGAGAGAGGTGGAGCTTAAAGCTATCACAGGGATTGAGAGGTACTTCTTATGAAGTATTTGCCAAAATGAACAGGGAAGACCAAGACAATTATGACATGTTAAAGCAGGCTTTGTTATTAAGGTACGAGAAGAATGGTGAATTTTATCGTAAGAAATTTAGAAATGCCAAACTGTTGTCTGGGGAGACATACCACCAATTCTCTGCTAGACTAGAAACCTATTTGGAGAAATGGACGGCTCTGGGGAAGACCCAAGATCTTAAAGAAATGATCATGATTGAGCAATTGAGAGAGTCCATGGCTCCAGACATGAGAAAATTTCTCATGGAACAAGGTGCAGAGAAGTTGGGGGAAATTTTAAATGTTGCTGAGAGGTATCAGGCAGCTCAGGCAGAGGTAAGTGGTGCTAAAAAGAAGCACATAGACAATTTTAAAGCTCCACAGCAATTTAATAAATTTGATAATAGAGAGCAGGGAAATAAAGGTAGGACAAACTTTGAGCGGCCAAGAAATGACTATCGCGACAGAAACTCACAGTTCAATGACCAAAAGTTCAATGAAAGAAAACCGTTGAACCAAGGAAAAAAAAAGATGGTGTAAATGGTGCAAGAAGGATAACCATAACACCGAATTTTGTAGAAGGAAACCTTCAAACATTGCTGCAATGAAGTCGGGGACGCGAAGATTAAAGGTTAATCCTAATGGACAACAGGAACCTTATCACCCCCCAGTTTGTGAGGATGTTATTTGTAATGGGGTCACCATAAGGTGCCTTTATGATACAGGTTTGGATTATGATTCAGTTGTGAAGTCTAGCCTAGTGGACCCAAGTCAGTATACCACAGAAACAGTGGAAATACAAGGGGCGACTAAGGACATACCACTCATGACACTTCCCATCGCAAGGATAACGGTGAAAACTCGCTATGTGGAAGGAGAAATCAGAGCAGCAGTGATAGATGAACCAATCTACCCTCTGATATTGGGGTGTAGATACGTCTTCTTGGGGAATCCCAAGAAACCTGTGATCATGGCGACAGTGCAGACCAGGTCACAGAAGAAGGAGGAAGAAGGTGAACCTATAAATGCTCATCCAGAGGAGATGAGGAAGGCGCAGGCTGAGGATAGGACACTCAAGCCCTGTTTTAAAAAATTGCCCAAATGCCACACACCTCCGAGCAAGGGGGAATATTTCATGAAGAACAAACTCTTATACAGGAAGGCCGGAACTGGAACAAATGGTCACAACCAGCTGGTTCTTCCCACTTCATATAGAGATAAAGTGATGGAACTCGGGCATGCGATTCCCTTCAGTGGTCACATGGGGATCAGCGCCACAGGACAGCGTATAGCTTGTCATTACTTCTGGCCAGGGATAACGGAGGATATAAAAAGATATGTCAAATCCTGCCCAGAATGTCAAAGGGTAGCTCCAAAGCACTGGACTGCTCCTGCAACTCTAGGGGAAATGCCCATAGTGGGAACACCTTTTGAGAGGGTTGCAGTGGATATTGTAGGACCTCTCACTCGGACCAAGAGGAGGAACAGTTACATCCTTACTCTGGTGGACACTTGTTCTATGTGGGGAGAGGCGGTAGCCCTGCCATCAATTGATTCAAAACATGTAGCAGAGGCACTACTTACAATATTTACCCGATTAGGATTCCCGCATCAAATCTTGACGGATAATGGTTCTCAGTTCAAGGGGAAACTAACGGAAGAAGTTTTTAAGCTATTTCAAGCCAGACACTTTCATTGTAGTCCGTACCATCCACAAGGGAACGGCCAGGTAGAGAGGTTCAACGGGACTCTCATTTCTATCCTAAGAAAGCTGGCACACGAAAAACCGGATCTGTGGGATCAATTCCTGCCCGCCGCATTGTTTGCTTACCGGGAGGTACCACATAGTTCAACCGGGATGGCTCCCGCAACTCTGCTATTTGGGAGGCCAATAAAAGGTCCATTAGAAGCCCTATTAAGGACCTGGACAGATGAGAAGGCGGAAGAGACTGTTACCTCATCGTATCAATACGTGAACGAACTGACCACTCGTTTGAAAGCTGGATGGAAACTGGCAAATGATAATTTGAAGCAAGCCAGGAAGAAACATGCAGCATATTTTAATAGGAAGGCAAAGGACAGGGAACTGGCAGTCGGAGAGAAGGTGCTGCTTCTACTACCCGGAAGCCAGAATAAATTACAAATTGGTTGGCAAGGTCCATATACGGTTCTAGAGAAGGTGTCTAGAACAAACTATAAAATTGACAAAAAGGGGAAGGAGAAAGTTTATCATGTAAACCTGTTAAAGAAGTATCTGGACAGACCACTCCAGGAAAGCACCCCCTTATTGACCTTGGCTATTGCAACCCAGATGCAAAAAGAACCACTCACCTCACATGAATACCCATTACATCCTTGTGAAACAGCAGCACAGGTAAAAGTCAGTAAGCACCTGACTAAAAACCAGAGGGAGAGAGTTCAACAAGTTCTGGAGGAACATACAGATGTATTAACAGATAAACCAGGCCATACAAATTTGCTACAGTATGACATGAAACTGGTAGACTCAAACCCAATCTGTATGAGAGCCTATTCTATTCCGTTCGCGAAGGAGAAGGCATTGAAGGAAGAAATAGAGTATTTGTTGAAGGAGGGGATTATTTCGCACAGTGAATCATCTTTTAGTTCTAGTGTCGTTTTGTTGAGGAAACCGTCTGGGGAACACAGACTGTGCATAGATTACAGGAAACTGAATGCTGTCACAGAAGGACAAGTGGATCCATTACCAGACACAAAACAGCTATTTGCCAGACTGAACAAGGCAAAATACTTTTCAAAGGTGGATCTTAGTAAAGGCTATTACCAGATCCCAGTGAAGCCTGAAGTGAGACCTTATTTGGCTTTTAGCACTTCGGATGGACATTATGAATTCAATATGCTACCATTCGGACTGAAAAAATGCTCCGAGTGTGTTTTCAAGGATGATGCGCAAATTGTTGGATCCCCTGAATAACCCATGTATCACAAATTTCATGGATGATATTCTCGTCGCCACAGAGACATTTGAAGAACACATTGAAGCTCTGGAGATGTTGTTTGATAGACTTCGGGAGGCGAACTTAACTGCTAGGCCAACAAAATGTTGTATTGGATGCAAAGAGTTGGAATTCTTGGGACACACTGTATATCAGGGTAATATGACCCCTGATCCTAAGAATTTGGAAAAAACTGCAGAGAGCACCTAGGCCGCAAACAAAAAAGGACGTGCGATCATTTGTGTCGTTATGCGGATTTTATCAGAAATACATCAAGAATTTTAACGCTATTTGTGCTCCTCTGACTGATCTGACTCGCAAGGGACTTCCAGATAAAATTATTTGGACTGCACAATGTGAACTAGCGTTCCAAGAGTTAAAGGAAAAACTCACTAGCAAGCCTATTCTCAAACTGCCTGATTTGACACAGGACTTTGTCTTAAGAACCGATGCAAGTAATGTAGGACTCGGAGGGGCTTTGTTGCAAAGATCATCTTCACCTGATGGGGAACTGAAACCAGTCGCTTATGCAAGCCGCAAATTGAATAAGGCGGAACAAGGATACTCCACAAGCGAAAAGGAATGTTTAGCATTAATCTGGGCAATAAAGAAGTTTCAAATCTATCTGTATGGTAGGACTTTTGTGGTGGAGACGGACCATCAGCCTCTCGTGTTCTTGTCTCAGGCTAAGCATGAAAACGCAGGATTGCTGAGGTGGTCTTTGTTGCTTCAACCTTATCAGTTTAGTATCCAATATATCCCAGGCAAATTGAATGTCGGTGCAGATTTCCTCAGTCGGCACCCCTGTGATCAAAATTAGAGTAGTGGCAGACGTGAGGAGTAATTTTACCTATGTGTATCGCTGGTTTTGGAACTTGCCATAGGCATGTTTTCAAGTGGGGAGATGTGTAGTGAAATTGACAGAGATACAACGGTAAAATACCTCCAGAGATAACATTTAAGGATAAAAACATAATGCGTAGGCTGCTGATGTACATGATCGCCCAGACCGCGGGTCATCACCCTCCATAAAAATTGACTTGCTAGACAGGAGGGGAACGGCGGATCAAAAAGGAAACAAATATGACTGGAAAGATTGCGTGAAACTAGAAAGGCTAAGGAGACGCAATTGGGGGGGAAACGGAGAAAAGTCACGTTTCCCAAGTTGACATAAAAAGTAAGCAACTCGACAGAAGGGACCATAGATATGTTACGCCACAGTCATTTATTGGACGCTTTTGCGCGATACCAAGCCCTTGATTTGAATTCAGCGGCTAAACGCAGATGTTCGAAATATTACAAAAATTAAAAAGTAATTTTTTCTTAATATTAATGTTAGGAATATAAAAATTAGCTGGCCGGATGGCCTATTCTGAGCAGTGAACTAATATGTTCTTAATTTTACAGACGGATAGATAATATTGAAGATAATGACAAAAGACAGTGTTGTTCACATCATCGACAGACTGTATTGAATCTAAAAGTGTCGCTATTTTGCACAAAAAAACACGACCTCGAGACGCAGGTGTTCAAATCTACGTAGTATGGAAGAGAGGGTTTTTGGGTGGTAGCTGTGTCTAAATATAACTTTTAACGACAAAATTTTGGAGGGGAGAGAAAGGTTGGTTCAAAAATCAAGTACATTTTGTAGAAACACAAGTAGAGACGGACAGACTAACAGATAAACATCCATACTTGACTGAAGCATGACTGAAATGACTTTAGTGTAGGAAATTTGAAATTCAAATAAACCTAGGCAGTGATTGGCCACAGACAAGCATATTGTCGGCGCTTAGACGCGGATTTGGGGCCATTCTTCAATAGTTGTTCAGTGATAGACACAGATTTTAAAGTGTGGTGATTTCCATATGAAAGAAAGTGAAAGAAATTTAGGGACGCAATACTATAGCCAGCAGCTCAGCTGAGTTTTGCTAGCAATTCTGTGTTATTTATTCATAATCTGGTAAGATTGAAATTATTTCCTTATATATTTTGAATATTGTTTCATGTTTGAGTGATTTGATACTGCCATATCGAAATCTAGCCTTACAAACAAGTAGGGATTTGCTCTAGACCCCCCGCCCTAGTCAGGGTCTAGGGACCAACAATGTACATAAACTCCAGCAAGGATTATGCAAGACAGATCAAGTGTTGAGAATAATGAAACATATTACCTATCCTCTTTTAGGGCAGAAAACTAATAAATAATTTTCAGAATCTATGGTCTGGGAGGATCTATCTGATGTAAAACCACCATGGTAAATGTGCTGTTTGGTCAGAGAGATCTGACCTGTCTGTATGATGTGGTTGTTGTGTCAGTGTTGTGTCCAGACGTGGGTAGAGAATAGATTTTGACACATGGCCCATACTTTGATTGCAGAGCTGTGAGTTTCTGTTGTCAACAAAGCAGTGTCTATTCAGTTGGTGACTTTACTCGAGTGTATCTGTGCAGTACTTGTGACAGAGACCACCATTATTGCCCGCCAGCACGGAGAGGTGGGACCACCTGATTTCAGCACCAGAGCTACAACTACGAGATGAGTGAGCCTCTGGTCTGCTGGACATTCACCAACGCTGTGTAGTTACTAATACCCCCATAAAAATTCCCACCATTTTCTGGACACTGTGTAGTCAATATAGACAGGTGTGATGAGGCCACCCCAACAGCACAAACAGTAACTATCCTCCCAAGTAGATGACTACTAGAACATTTTAATAAAACTAACTAGTATAGTACATATATATGTACACTATTGCATTTATGATATAATATTCCATGCATTTCTTTCATAATCTCTAAATCCTTTTAAGTTCTGGTCAACCTAAAAAATTGATCCAGAACAAAATAAATGTAATATAATTCTATCAAAAAAATTTTACACACGTGAGTTAGTTCAGTGTATTTTAACATTTATTAATATTATTAGTCTTGTTAAATATCTGTGGGTATATCTATAACCTATTACACCACACTACATATCATAACCCTAGACACTTTACGTAGCCACATTCATTAAAAAAAATTAAGTGTGAGGTCGTAGTGGTAGCAAGAAAGGCCTTCTGACAATTCTCAACTACATTTTATCTCAGGAGCCTTCACAGCTGGCCTCATACAATTACATTTAGTAATATCAACATCATACAATAATATCAAACACCACTACAACGTCCTTCCACTTCTGGCTGCACGAGGGTCGATTTTTCAGCAGGACAACGCTCGACCTCATGTGGCACAACTCACCACCCAATTTCTCGCTGACAACAACGTCCAGACCATTCCGTGGCCAGCCATGTCATCAGACATGAACCCCATAGAACACTTATGGGATGAACTCGACAGACAACTCCGCCAGCGAGACGTGGCTCCAGCCAATCTCCGACAGTTGTCTCTTGCACTGCGGGAAGAGTGGGCAGCCATCCCACAACAACAGATCCGACGGCTAATCCGATCCATGTCAAGGAGATGTCGTTCTCTGATAGAGACCAGAGGAGGCCATACACCTTACTGAAACGGAGGCCTCAGTCGCAAAGAATAAAAGTCCAAACCAAATTTAATGAACACCATTTCATTGCTAAGTCTGAAAGTTTCTTCATGCCAAGATTGAAACATTAATTCCGTTAAAATAAAATTTTGGTACAAGTTTGAAATTTGGTGTCCATTACCACTGCAATAATGTTGCGTTTCTTTTTTTGAACAGTTGTCACAGGGTTATCCCGAAGGGTAACCAAAGAGAGTTATCTGTGTGGTGCCGGCTTTGTCAATGGCTCAGATTTGCCTGGCAACCCGTTGGAAATAGGCAGCAGGAGTGAAGAAGGCGAATGTAAGACTCTGTGATAAATTCCCCGCAGACCGTAACAGTGATTCTGGATCTCGTGACACTATAACTCCTACCACTCTATCCCCCTCTCTATATTATAATGCTAACGAGCCCCCACCTCCCCTATTACACTGAGTGAACAGAAGAGGAAGAAAGGAAGAACAGTATGTCTCTTTCGCACACTTTCTTTCCTTCTCTATATATGTAATAACGTGTGTTGGTAAAGTAAACACAACTACAACATTTATTAAAGTACTGAAATATAACAACATTCAATTACACTAATACAAATGCAACTAGGAATGGCATTAACTATTCCTGTGAAGAAAGATTTTAGTTAATGCAAATACACAAATGAATCTTAAATCTATAATATGGGATGATAATGATGAAATGTAAGCAACTCCTAAATACTAACAAAAGGATATCTCGTTTCGGGTCTCTGACAGACTGTAAATACAACTACTCTGGGTATTTGTATACACTGGACAAGTCTTTGTCTGCATTCAATAATACTGGACGGTCCACTTAATGTCGTCAGGTGTCGATGGCCTGTTCTTTTGTTATTCACAAAGCAAGTGTTGACATTGCCACGCGCGTCTGAGGTGGCTTGTCCCTAGGTTGTGTTGAAGCAATGTTATGCGGTGGGGACTTCGTCTGATATACAGATGTCCATGTGTGGTGAAGCCATTTTCCTCAGGTGGTGATGATGGTGAAATCTGGTATATAGTTGAATTTGTTTGCGCATCAGTTTTACGGGGAGAATCTGTCCATTACTGCAAGTAATTTAGGATCTCGATAAATTTTGTAGGCACTTGGTTTACACGATCGTCCGTCTTCTCTTGCCACTTCCGATCAAGATTTCTCAAAGGCACTTGTTGTAAAATCGTCCGTTTGCTCCTGCAACTTCTGATCATTAAATTCACGTGGACAGCTCTTTAGTAATGCATCCCTTATTCTAGGTAATTGCGGATTACTTTTCTGTGTGGGTGATTGTTTAGTAGAAAGTCCCTTCGCCGCCTGGCAAGTTATTTTCTAAAATCCCCGTCTTGGTTGGTAGGTTTGTTGCCGTTAAATATCTGTGAGATGCGTGTCGTCGCAGTATTTCTGTTTGGCCCTACTCATAAGCTCTTATCCCGTGATTAACGCCAACAAAGTAGTAGACGAAGGCTGAGTATCTCAAATGGTCCCTGTCTCTACCACTGCGATGGATAAAATAATGAACCCTTTGTAAGTATCCCGTAAACTATGCTACGCCTGTAGTGTGTTCTTGTATGTGAAATCTTATCACTATAATGAATGACTGCGCGGTGTTTACTGCACGGTTAACAGGTAAGGTAAAAGGCAAAATAAAAATGTCTTGTATTTACTTCGTTATAGTTACTGGAGACTGTGCAATATAGTAATTCTCGCATGGTGTTTATTGCAACCTGTACTTTTGAGTATGAAATATAATATTATAATAAACGTGAATGGTATTTACATTGTTATATTTTATGGAAAATATGTATATATAATCTGACTGAAGTTAAGATAGATGTATAATAATAATGTACAAACTATATTACACTAACCTTTGTGTCCATATCAAGAATTTCACTGACACACGTCTTGATTATTTCTCGTGAAATCGAGAACCCAAGTTTGTTGGCGGACTGCTTCTCTTGCAATGCCGAGCTACAACTTTAGTAGTGTTATATATCGTTTAAATCGCCTATGGCGATTTTTCGGGTCGCTTCTTGTCATGTGAAATTTCGTTTGTTTCCCTTTAGTCAGACATTCAGTCCTCATTACCGTGTAAAATTTCTGTAATATTTTGTTATTATCGTTTTTCTTGTGTATGTATCGAACTCTGGGGTGGCTGTGTAGGCGTAGGCATCTTTATTTAATTACTCTGGTGTGTTTGGGCGGTGGTGGGCGGGATTGGGGTGGTTTAAGTGGAAGGACCCGGCGGTAGTAAGCTGTTTTGTTTGGTTTGGCTATTTTTTTTTTGGGGGGAGGGGGCATGTTGTCATGGTGCGATGCGGTGTCTTGTTTGTGATGACCCCCCCAGCCGATGCCCTCTCCCCGCTTCTGTTTTTTTTTTCTCTCTATGTGTATGTTTTTTATTAGTCACGTTGTGAGTACTTGGTCTCCTTACTTAGCCTTGTGCTTGGGCGTTATCTCGTGATGGGCGGCATAGGAGATCGTATAGCAACCGGGGTACAATCGAGTACACGCTAGCCTTTACTCCTAGGTGTGTTGGGGGGGGATTGGGGAGGGGGGGGGTGGTGTGGTGGGGGGGTTTGTGGGGGGGTGTGGGGTGTGTGTGGGGGGAGTGAGGCGTGCGGGGTATGGGCAGCGGGGGGGAGGGGGGGGTGGGGGGGGGGGGTGATGAAAAACCATTTCAGCTGGATTTTTTGTTGGAAGGTGTTTACTTAGATGGGGTGGATATTTGTGGGGTTTTTGTTGTGCTTCTGTTTTTTTTTTTTTATATTTATTTAGAATGTGTATTGTTTTTAAACGGTTTTAAGGAGTGTCGGTGCTGGATAGCCGGCCTGTTGTGATTGTTACTGATGGATGATAGGGTGGTTGGTGTTTAAATGTGTCGCGTGGGATTTAGGTGGGTTGGTCTTGTCGGTACTTGGAGCGTGGTTCTGTTTGGTGAGGTTGTTTTGTTTTTGCTCTTATGATAAGTCTTGGATTTGTCTTTTGATTATTTGTTATGTAGTTATGGATGTCGTAAGGTTCTTTTTCCCTTGGATTTAATCTTTTTGGTGTTTAGTTACATTTTTTTACTTGTATATTAAATAAAGTATCTTTGAGAAAAACTAAGTCTGTGGTTCTGATTTATTCATACACTACTGAATGTGATTTGTTTTTCTCGTTGGTTTTATCTCATTTTGTACTTGGGGGTTGAACTTTGTGTTTAGATCATAACATTCGTAATTGGATTCTGGTAATTGCAGACTGAATATGAATTTAGGGTGTTTGAACAAATAAAGATCTCCCACGCACAAGAAGGATTGACTATTTTTTCAACTCCTTTAGTCAATGGCTTTAGCCCCTTTACATCCATACACTTACCTGATGAAAAAGGGAAATAAGCAGTGAAGACCATATTTTTATTTTAACTTATGTTTTCTTTTCTAGATACCGACAAATCCAAATCCTGATATTTTGATGCTAGTGTGCGTTATTGGATCGAGCGCGTCTATATGGAGTAATAGTCTATTAGCTGCGGTTGTTTATAAGTTAGTGATAAGCCTGTAGCATATTTTTGGTCATTAAAACTTCTAGGCAATAGTTTTATTTTGATAAGCGCCCTTTGGCGACTCTTTACTCGCTTTCTTTTGGTCGACAGGACTCTAAGATTGTGGGGGTTGTAATGTTGATAAAGAATTGTTCCCGGTCGGGGCCCCGCTGCGCGGCACGAGGAGTTTTTCCCTTGTTGTAGCCTCTCCCCAAGTTTAACTTCTTGACTCTTCTTTGGTCTACGACATGCGCAGAAACGCTTCGAGCGCTTGCGCGATTGTCGCGAGGTGCAGATTTTACAGCCCATGGCCTAGCCAAAACAACGTTCTGAGCATTAGTTGGTTTTTTTGTTTAGTGTCAGCTGTGTTTATCAACATGTAAGTCTCCTGAATATTTTAGATTATTACTTATCGGCACTTGTCGTGGTATGTTAGTGTGATGTTTAATCTTGCGTCACCAAGTAAATAGAGGATTTAGATCTCAGAAGAGGAAAAATCAATTACGAAAAAACTTATAATGTAAGAATCTACTATTCTTACCATATCCCAGATCAGATTAAAAAAAAAAATAATAAAAAAAAATAATAAAAAAAAAAATAATAAATCCATAACCACACCATTCTTTGCCCGCGGCGAGTTCCAAACCAAATGAAGCATGTTTACTATCTATGACAGTTTTCGACAATCTTCGCTCAGTCTGCGTTTCTTTCTGTGATTTATCTAGGTTCATTAAAAAGAGGTCTTGATGGGTCAGTACTCCATTTCACTGAGTAATCCAAATGTCGTGGCCGTCGGGCGTGGACTGTTCAAAAGTGTGTTGGGCCGCTTATCATTTGAAAAGGAGTTTGTTTTGTTAAGGGACGTGACGAGCTTCAATGTGGACGCATCGGAATTCGTGAAAGTATGGATGTTGAGCGATGAGAGTTTAGGCCAAGGAAGACAAGTTTTTATATTATTGTGATGTGCAAGCGGAGAATCCGTCTTGCTGGTCGCTTTTTTCTATATCGTCGACTAAGGTCCAGGTACCGGTTTTTCTCATGTCTAGGTACGTAGGTAGTAGCTAGGGAGGCGTCAGCAAAGAGTTGTAGTCAGAGTGTATATGTGTAAGTGTTGGCTTAGTGGTACGTATGTGAGTTGCATCACTTTTACGTTCTGTGCACGCTATGCAGTTCCGTGTCTAGTTACCTGCGCTCGCGTGAGTCAGAGTTCAAAAGAGCCCAATTTGGGCGTTGTCTAAAGGGAGAGGATGTACTGTGTATGAAAAATAGGAGGGAACAGTATTGAGGGAAGACAAAGACCGCAACATAGTGTAAAGGTACAGTTTGGTATGTTATGTTAAATGTGTTACACGAATCTGACTAGTAACTCGTGCTCTCACAACATATCATTTGTGCATTTATTTGTGTAGTTGGTGAGTTTGCCTTTGTAATAATTTTAGTAATGATATACCGCCCGCGTCGGCCCCTGTCTTTAGGGCAAATAAAATCAGTTATTCTAATTTAGTACTCTGTATCGTGATTGTTCGCGTGGATAGTTTTGTGTGTTTTTTTGTTTTTTTTTATTCATTATTTTATGTGCGTTTTTATGTGAGCTTGTAGTGCTCGTTGTCGATATGCTGTGATTGTGTTTGGCAGCGTTTTTTTCTTGCTTGCTCTGAGGTGCCTTGCCTGCTGTTTGTTGATCTGCTTGTTATGATGCTCGCCTAGTGATCTGTTTCATTGTTTTGTTTGGTGCATCCCTGTGTGTGTTTAGCGCTCGTGTTTATATCAGCTGTAACTTTCGGCTGCGTGAAGATTCTGGAACGGGAAGATAGTGGGATTGTGGAAGATAGTTGTGATGTAGGTTGGGTTTGCGTGTTTTTAGTTTTTGATCGAGGTTGGTAGGGGTCTAGTCGTTCAGGCTGTTTTAGGTCGGCTTTTTCTGTTAGTGATATGGTAGAAGGAGTTTGGGGCCGGCTCTCAGCTTTCAGTATGTCTCTTGGATTGGGTTTATTTGTGTAGGGTGTGTAGCTGGCGTGTACGGGGGCTGATCAGTCATCGCGCCCGACTATGCCCCT
This sequence comes from Oreohelix idahoensis, assembly GCA_024509875.1. Taxonomy (NCBI): domain Eukaryota; kingdom Metazoa; phylum Mollusca; class Gastropoda; order Stylommatophora; family Oreohelicidae; genus Oreohelix; species Oreohelix idahoensis. The sequence continues at coordinate 233,511 of JAMPIV010005530.1, forward strand.
ACGCTCAATCGAAAGCCAGTTTGTATATGAATTCTCTTTATTAAGCAGAAAATAAAGTCGATATGATATATTTTTGCCCGTCAAGTGATTTCTGTCCGTCCAAAAATAATGGTGGTTGTCCATGTGTCTCCGAGCTATTGAATGGGTTCCGATGGATGATGCAGCTTTCTATTCTTTGGACATTATGGTCGTGTGTTGGATTGACCCATGTGCCATCCAACTGGTAACTCTGTTCTGTCTTGCTAGGGCCCATAAACCAGAAGTTAGATGTTGGTTTAAAAAGGGATTTTGTGAGGTTTGTCCTCTTAGGTGTTAGGTTGCGTCTAAGTCTCACATGCTGTGGGGAGTCCCAGATGTGCGGTTGCAATGTGCAGCGATCTGTACTCACACTGTTCACGTCAGTGTCAGTATCACCGTATTGATGTATGCGTCGTCTTCAGCATCGTGTATGGTGGTACGCCAACCCCATCAAGTCCCCCCGGTTTTTTCTTTTCTAGCCCACATCAGCACTCAGCCTCCATGCTCCTCGAGCCGCGAATGCGCTTCCTGTCATCCTTTCCGTCGGTGGTCCTATCGCGCTCCTAGCCGAATAATACCCGGGTGGAATCAATATCCCTCCTGGCGCTGCTAATTCTTACTCTAAAGTCGATAGGTCTATGGATACGGTGTCTGGGTTGAAGAGTCAGTTCTATGTTAAAAATTATATCGTTTTACAAATACTAATAAATTAGTGAGCCTTCCTCACAAGTGGTTTTATTAGATAAGATTATATCAATATATTTGAAATGAATAATAATGCCAGACTGCCTATCTTTGGCTAATTAATCAGAAGAAATTATAGTGTTTCTTAGACATATGGATCGGCGATAATTAAAAGGGTGACAGTGTTATCTGTGCCCTTGCGATTGCCTGTGCCGATATATTTATGGGTAAGGTCTTGGTGAGGTCTCGTCGTGCGTCCTATGTGGTTTGGTTGTGTTTGTTGTTGATTCTGATTCTTTTGCGTATATTTCGTAGTGTCGTTGTTGGTATATTTATGTTAGTTGATTAATATAAAAATTTGTGAAGTATTTGTATCTGAGGATAGGGAATTTTGGGGAGTTCGTGAATCAGGTTTTGCAGGGTGGTAGATTGGTATATTGCAGGTTTGTTTTTTGCGGTTTTGTGTATTGTTTTATAAGATTTTGTGTTTTTTTGAAATTAAGTTTTAGTGTTTTTTTAAAGGGGGGGGGGTTGTAACAGTTTTGTAGAGGTTGTGATGTTACAGCTGTCCCAGTTTTTCAGAAGATTAAAAGAAAAAATATTAAGACGAACGCACAGCACCGAGACACGAGACACAGATCGTTCCCCCCTTTCTTTTTTTACGGGTCTCCGCTTTTCATCCCTCGCACTTTTTCTTGAGTGCCCCTTCGCCCTTCTGCGCGTCCCTCCCCTCCGATCCCCCGCCCCTTGTCTGTGATGCCCCCACTTTTCTTTGTTTACAGGTACAGTAGGTGGCCCCCTCTTTGTGTTGACTTGCGCCGATCCCCTGTTTGCTTTCGGCTCCCCCCGCTTTGGAGCCCGTGCTCCCGTTGTTATCCCTCCGCCTCTTTCCGCCCCCTACCCCCCTTTCCCCCCTCGTTTGCTCTGCACCTGTTTTTTTTTAGCATACAGTTTGAGTGAAGTGTGTGAGTTGTATTATCCATCACGTCCTAGAATTTTTGTATCTCGTTTGGTGGTGTACCAGATGAGACGGAAAGAAAATAGGAAAAATAGGAAAAAAAATAAGA
>JAMPIV010005531.1:0-64866 GCA_024509875.1 Oreohelix idahoensis
GATAACAATCAATCGAGAACGTTCGCGAAGCGAAGTGAAAGAGCATGGGACAACCCGGAGAGAGCTCAAAGAATCACAATCCGTCATTTGTGACACAACGATCCAATACGGCGAGATGAAACTCTCAACAATCACCCATCCAACATCACCATTCATCAACAACACGTCATCAACACCATCATCACCATCATTCAAGTCGTGCACATCCATCTCATCAGTCATCACCCATCATATTTAACCATCACTCGGTGGCGAGAGGATATGTATACACTACTGTATGCTCTGGATCCAGATAGCAGTACTAGACAATTACTAGCAATCATAGAAATTCCTGCAGAAAATGGTGAAGTCCCAGTGTCTGAGACGGACTACTTGGTACCATGTAAATTAGTATACGGCTGTGATATGTTCTCATCACGAAACTTTTAGTCCAAGAGAGGAGACCGCGACATCGAAGCGGTTACCACCTCATGTCAGCTGGGCTGTATTACTTTTTACGATGTCCCTAATAATAGGAGCAAGAAAGCAGATTCACTAACTAAGTAAATTCTTGACCAAGTCGTTTCAAATACAATTTCTCTAAGTAATTTATTTAAAGTAATATCACACTACAGTCTACTCTTAGTGCTGACACACAGCGTGCATTGTTTGAGAAATAAAATGCTGGATATAAATGATAAGTAGATATTTCTGAGTGGCGCGAGTTTAACTGCGTATAAATAGTATATATATAGTATAAATATATATATAATATATATAAATATAAAAAAGTAGTATATATAAGTTATTATATTAAGGGGGTATATATAGTATAAGTATATAATATAATATTAAATAAATTATAATAATAATATTTATCTTATAATCCTATATATATTATAATATATGTAAAATAAATATTAAAAAAAAAAAAATTTCCAATTATAGGATTTATAAAATTAAAAAATTAGCTTTGCTGTAAAAATAAAGGATATAACAACTATAATCGAAATATAATATAAAAAAATAATTGTAATTCTATGCTATGCTAAGTTTGTCAATTTCTCAAAAATGAAAATTTACAATGCTCAAAATAAATTTATAGAAAAGTGGGAAAAAAAAAATCAGTTTAAAAAAACATGTTATAACAGTTATCTAAATTATCCGTAAATTATGCTAAAAAAAACTCCGATGTGCTTGATGTTTCGTTAAATATAGCCCAGACCCCAATACTGAGGGGTAATAAAATATTTAATTAGGTAAAATTGTTTAGGTCTATGTTAATCCTAAATTAGGATATCCCTGGTAGAGATTTTTAGGATTTTTACTGCGATATAATGAAGAGAAAAAAAAATCATTTAGGACACAAGTGTAACCTTTAACAATATAGATATAAAAAATAAGGTTTTTAATAAAATTATCTGATATGTCCCTCAAGCCCACGATTTATTAATTAAAAAATGGGTTAGTAATAATGCGCAAAAAAATATAAATAAATATGTAATAAAAAAAGTTAAAAAAATTTTAAAAAAAATAAAAATAATTTATTAATTTAGACAATATAGCTAAAAAATTATAAGTTAAAATCTAAAAATAGGCAAAGCCAATTGAATATCTGATAAAATAATGCATGGATAAATCCAATAATATAGATTATAAAATAGCCCATATTATTTACAGAAAGTAATATTACATTTTTAAAAAATGGCACTACATACAAATCAATACATGATAACTCCAGGATAGGCTGGATGGAGACCTATGTAGTGACTCACAACACATTATCTTGACAATCCTCCCATATACTATACCACGGGCCGCCCGTCTCTGTACAATGTTATAGGCTAGCGCATGAAACAATATATCCTAACAATATTGGTTATGTTTTCTTATGATAAGGGAGTAAATTGAGACGAAGGACTGTTTCGTTGAAATATATCAGGTGGGAGTTATAGGTGAATCCAAATAGATTGGAGTTTAGATGCGACAATAGAAATGAGTCCATGAAATGTGACTTGTCTTTGTGGTTATATTTTGCATTGGTCCTTCATCTGAGACATAGATTGTGTTATAGGCTGACAATAGAATGAGTCCTAAACAAGGACTGTTATGGTTAATATATGGCAGTTTTGGAATTATCAGAGACAATAGTACCTGAATATTAGGAGACAACTAGATTGAAGAATGAGTCCTGATTAGGGTCTTTCTGTCTATTCACTTAATCACTGTCCCCAAGATACAATTCAGTAACACTGATAGAGGTTGTAATAATGACAACACACCTACAAAATTACAAACGTGGTTTATTCGATCAAATATATGATATACCCTATAAGAATTTTCTAAACAGGCCGGATGGATATGACACAGCGACATCAGTGGAAGTAGAGGTTGCCAGAGTCGATGGCCCTCATGTAAGAGTTATAAATTCAAGGAGTTCTGAGAGCCTTCATCCCCCTTTCAGTTCAGCTACGGTATCTCTGGCGTCAAGTTTCGGGATTGCGTGGTTAATCATAAAATCCCGCCCTGAATTATATCAGTCAGGTAAATACTTGAGGAAAGCTTTTCGGTTTTGGTTCCTGCGGGAGGAGCAAAAAGAATGGTGTTCCTCCCTGGTTTGTTACCTGGTCTCACTTACTGCCCGTAAATGTTACTATTCAGTTTTTTTTAATCCGCCATCTTGCCGTGAACTGCGGTGAACATAAAAAATAATTTATTACTGTCTCATGATACTGGGTGGTGAAGCCGGGTGCAAGTTGATTGTGTGGAAGCAAATATGTATCTCGACGGTATTGATTAACAAAGTAGTGGTGGGTTACACTTCGTTTCAGATTTCACGACATATCCCCCTCCTTTCCGTAGCTGTGACTTGACATAGCTGGACGTGTAAACCCCTGCTGATGATAATCCCTTTTGCGTTCTGGTCCCTAGCTTCCAGAGTACTGAGGGAGGTGGTATCAAACTTAAAAAAATCATCTCACTACATTGTCTCCTTCCTCGGAATGTACATACACGGATAAAGGCGAGAGGAATACAGGCGCGCAGAATCAGACTCCGCACCTATAACAAATCTCGAATTCTACATACAGAGCTTTATTAGATGTCAGGGGCCAAGCAAATGTTAAAGGCGCTTGGTTGATTTGCATGCTTTGGACAATGAAGTGTGTGTCCATACAGAGTAAAGGTGAAAATTTGTTGATGGGACTCAAATTACTAGGCTAAACATGAATCCTATCATCTATGGTCTTATTAGATTTTTCAACGCTCGAGAGCTGCAATTCACTTTCCTACTGGCGTAGGCGACCTGAGGGTAAAACGGGCTCCTCCAGGCTGTGCTGGGCTTTTGTGATTTCAGCAAAGAGAGTGTTGCAGCGTGACACCAATACCTAGGTTACTGCATGGAGCGCGTGCCGATCTTAATACAATATTTGCCTGTGACTGAGTGCGAGTGATCGGGTATGTGGTAGCGAGGATGTGTGTTTTGCTGTAGGAGTTTTTTCTATCTTTAAGGCTCTGTGATAATCTTTTTTTATCACAATCCCATTATTCCAATGGGATTTTGGTCAAGTCTAGTCCTTGTCTTTCTGGTTCTTCGTTAAGTTTGCATTAACACTGGTAGCACAACAGAGAGTTAAATGTGGGGTAGTGGAGTACTAACCTACTTCTGATAGAACCCACATAAAGACACAGAACGAATGATCTCACATCTTTCCTTGGTTGTTGAGGGGGGGGTAGGGATCCATTTGGGGAGTCTGGGTGCCCTTCTTTAACTTCTCTATAGTTCTGTATTGGTGGTTCAGGAGATACATTATGACCTGTAGAAATTAAGTGTGACTAGTAGAGGAATATCCAAACTGCCTAAACAACCGAGATATAGGCACTATGGTTGGAGGTACGTTAGCAGTCGAATCGCCTTCTGTCCCGAACAACTATTGAGAGCGCTACTATATGCAGCTTCAAAATGTGGTTTTTGTTAGCAACAGAATGTCATCCATAAAGTTTTTTAGTGAATATGGGGGCTTTTGTATAGGTTCCAATTATGTACGCTTTCATCATTCGATTTGAGAATAAGAGATACTGAGTAATAGAAGTTTCTTCAGCCCCAAGGGTTTTTTTTAATAAAGAAAAAAAACAAAAAAAAAAAAAAACAGTGATTACATTACACTCCGTATTGAACCGTCACGATGTATAACTGAAATATGCCCAATCCAGCATATTTCCTAACTGTGCCTGGATTCACTGGTATTTTTGTTGTAATCTATCCCATTTCTTAGATTCTACCTTCGATAAAATACCTAGTGCCTTTACTCAGGTTGCTAGTATAACAGCTGTGTTGGTGTCAGGTTAATTGGTACCACCTATGGAGATTCTGTTGATCGCATTAGAAAGGCCTTCTTTGTAAGAAAATACCATGAACCTTTTGGTGAGGGATTCACCTGACTAGGCTGTTCCTTAATGATGCGATAGCCACACTTGAGCTATAGTAGGAGATCAAGTTGGACTCTGTTGAAATAATAGTCTCTTTTACAAAGATATATGCCGGCAATCTCCATCCTTGAGTGTTTGTGCTTGCATTGTTTAGAATCCATGTCAGCATAGTGACCAATGCTTCCCAGTGAGACTGTGTAGTGAGGGGATGGAAACGTCGAAAATACGATACCAACGTTTGCCGCCGGTGACCCACACCCTATTTCTAATTGTTAAGGATGCAGTATTACCTGAAGTGAGTGGCCCCAGATCCTCTCCATTCCATCAAACGTGTTTTGGTACAGCCCTGGGGGTGTCCTACCGGCTCCTGGGATCCTATGGTTCGGGTTTGTTTTCTGAAAGCAGCTTTTTATGCGCTAAGTACCTGAGGATGCTGACTTTTCCAAGGATGATTCCGACCCCATGGTGTTCGCCCGAGACATAATATCTAGTCGGGGTGGGATGTCTGCATCGTGTCTCTCTGTCTCTCCCCCCAATCTCTGTAACACATAACGTGAGAGTTTGCATGGTGTTTATGATCTGTGTAGCTGGGAGTGTAACACATGGAAGGACTTTGTGTGTTTAGTGGGCTTGAGTTTCGGTTTCCTCGTTATCGACGACGTGCTTTTTTGATCTGACCACCCTGTTGTTGTTCGCTTTGAGTAGTAAACTTCTTTGTGGGCCCTAGGACGGTCCGCAACCATGGCTTCCCCGCTAGTGTCCTGTAACTGGTCTATATAACTGCTTCTGACTAGAGGTATACACTCTATGTTACAATCTGAAAGCAAGAGATTTTCTCATATACCGACTTATTTCTCAACACTTATTCGACTGGCCCCCCAGTAATATCGCAAGTATGGTGCACATAATTTTGACCATTGAGGGGGAGCCCATTTTCCTCTGTGTGGGACCACTGCCTTAATGAAGCAATTGCCTCATGCTTCCAATAATTTTCCTGTTCCTCGCCTAGTGAGTAATTATATGGCTTATAGAATTTTTTGTGGCATTTATTTACCGCAGCAGTGGATGGAAGCTGTCCAAGAATGTGAATGAAGGCCTTTAAGTCCTTTTTGTCCATGCCTTGGTCCTTTAGAGAGTAGGTGGGCCCAAGTTACCATAGAAATGATGTATCTCCTCCTTTCATTCCTACGTGTACTGGGTTCAAATGGCCGTTTGGCCATTTTGGCCAAAACAAGGAAGGTCTGTTCAATGTGCGTCTGCTGTTTGTGAGGCCTTATGTATTTCATCTTGTACTATGAATGTTATTATTGTGATCTCCTCCGGCCATCTATTCACCTGCCTCCTTTGTTTGTGCTCGACCTGTATGGTTTGTGCTTGCGCCCTTGGTATCCCGAACAGTTTTATTGTGTGTTCACCCCAAAAAACATATTACCATCCTATTGACCGGATCGGGTTATACAGGAGAAATCAACCACTTTAACTTGCTGCTCATATCACTGTCTCACACGTTTCGACAAGTCCAGCATAGACGGTCCTTCTACATACGTCGAGTTTCTCAGACGTGATCCTGTTGCTAAGGGAATTGTCATTGTGCCTACCGTTCCCTGCATTGGCCACTCTTCTGTATGTTCCACTGATTCGTGATGGTCTTAAGTTTGGCTCAGGACAGGAGGGTGCAACTAGGGTTGCACTTCACGGCCTGACTGAGTCGAATTCCAAGACCTGAGTCCAATATAAGCGAACGGAACTGAATTTACATAGTGCCATTACAATTTCACGTGTACTTCCTTACAACCCAGACAGGACAGGGAATAGTGATGGAGGTCATGGTCTTGACTACTGCCAGTTCCAACCCTTCCTCTCCCTTGTTTCCCTAGTTTGTGAGACAATACAGCAGCGTCTAATAAGGAGGGTTTGTCTCTTTCTGCATTCCCGTGCAGTCTTATGTGGTTACGTCATTAGACAAGTTTTAACACCACTTTCCTTTCCTTCTCGGTAAGGGTCTTAAAATATCTATTCTTTAGTGGCGGGGGTTTATGTTGGACCTTCTTTGGTCCAATCTTTTTGTATTTTGTGATTTTCCATTGATGTATGGTCCTTTTATTTTTTTTTTTATGGTGTTTATAGTATTGATATTATTTTATGATTTTTTGTATGGTTTATTTTAAAGGACATTTTGTAATTTTTTTTTCTTTTTTTTCCTTCCCTCAACTGTCTATATTTAGTTGCATTTACTTTGTACAATAGCTATTTATTAATGCTGGTTTTATTGGGTTCTTATATTCAACATATAATTAAATGTTTATTCATGTAACTTGGATCTGAATCATCTTTTTCTACAGTTATACAAATGATTCTTGTCCCGATATAACAAATCAACATAAAAATTAAATGGCATCTAATCAGACTTCTCTTTGTCTCCTTGTTCATTGATAGGTATCAAACGATAATACTGAAACTGAACATTAAGAAACTTCCTCAGTATCGCTTGTGGGTGGGCCACGCGTAGGACGTCTAGCTATATTCCATCACATTCATATCAGTCACTATGAGCTCCAAAATCATTAAAGATTTCTGTATTCTTTTCAGATCCTGTGACACTTTTCCAATGTTTTCCCTAAACTACCTAAATACCTAAACTCCTTCCTATTTTTCCAAATAGCTCTTTTCCAATTCTAAAGCAGTAGAATTGGTGAGAGTTTTCCTCCTGAAGTAATTTAAGCTAGTACCGTCTAATATTCTTCTCACTCTCATCATGGAATTCTCTCTCCGGTTAGTTCTTCTTTTTTATTTTGTTCATCATCACACAAGCAGGTATTCGTCCTTACGTTTACAGTCATGTCTAATTCTTAAATCGTAGATCAATCTTCTCTGTGTCCTCTACTTGTCAGAGCCTTCAAGATATGCATGAATCGTGTGAGGGCTACAACCTCATCAATTCCCTGCAGATGAGTTTTTAAGAGGTAATAAGAAGCGACACCGTTTTTTTCGTTCAGATGTCACTACAGCCACTACGGAAGATTGGTCCTGACGTGATCTTATCTTTGCGTATTGCTATACCAGATCGCATGTAACGTACTGTCAGTCAATGTGCGTGTTTCGTTCTTTCGCCTCCTTCTGTATCTTTTCTTCAAAAAGTATGTGGTGTATACATGGTGGTCCCAGGTAATGAAAAATTCATGTGTCGGCCCCACTTTGATGTGCTGTCTGGCCTTCTGTAGCTATGACTCTACTGCTCAGATTGAGGTAGCGTAAAACAAAACCACCATTATTTCCTCCAGTATTATTGTCCTGAAATAGTGCCAAGTCCCTACTTTTTAATCTTAAAACTTGATCTGGTTCCTTCTCACGGTGGACGTTGCATCCCTGTTTCTCCCCGCTCCGGGGGTCTCGTGCTAGTAATTTTTTTTATCTCCTTTTCCTCCAGCTTCAATGTTGTTTTTTGTTGGCCTCAATTTTCATGCCTCCTCCTATAGTTTTATTGAGCTTTGCCTTGTTTGAATTTTCCAGTCATTTTGGTTATTGTCTTCCTCATCTGAGCAACTTACTCTGCTCTTCCAGTTCTTGTACTCTCTTTAGAAGTTCTAACCATTTGTCGTTCACCTCATTTCTCACACCCCCTCTGTGTCTCTCTCAGCCTTCCTATCTTTTTCTCCTTTTTTATTTTGTTTTTGGCTATCTCTTTTCCTAATCTTTCATTTCAGTATCAGCATCCAAAGGGTCTTAGATTTCTTGTTGTTTTTTACTGGACATTCTTTCTGTCCTTCTGCCTCTAATTCGGTGCAAGACTCGACTTTGTCTTTTCTTTCTTGTTATTCCTGTGTCGGTCTTCCTTTCTTTTTCTTTCTGTCCTCTTACAGTATCCCTTACTTGCGGGCCATAGTGTGTTTCTGTCCACGAGGGTCGTTCTCTTTGTTTGTGCGAAACATACTGGCGACGAGAGAGAGCGACGATGAGCTAAGGAAGAGGACTCATAGAGACCACAAATTTTACTTGTCATTAATTTTGAATTCTAATGTCAATTTTGATTAAACAGTATCTCTTCCACGTATAGGATATATTTCGTGAACGTTAGCACTACATTGATCGAGGTCGCTAGAGCATGGTCGTATCCTTTTTTCACGTACTTGATCTTTTTTTCTATAGTTACGTTCTGTTTGATTTTACTTTTATTGGGCCCATGTGTGATTCCTACATCTTTATATCAGAGAGGTTTCTTTCTAGTTACACCAGTAGTTTTTATGTACCTGCTGGACTATTATGTTATTCATTTTGGTTATACTTCTTCACAGTTTTGGTCATTATTTATTTCTGTTTTTTATTTTAATTTATATACTCCATAATATTTTTTTGATCTTATAATTTTTCTATATACAATCAATTGTAAAAATTGTTTCGTGTACACTACGGTTCGTGATACGTTTAGAATCTCTATATGAATTTAGTTTTTGATTGCATTTGTTGGTGACACATTTTTTTAACATGTGACTTACCTATATTGTTAACTTTTCTACAATTTAAAAGCAATTTTTCTACTTAATTTATTCACAGCGTACGGCTTTTTTTGATCTTTCAGTTTCCACATTTATTTATATTGTTTACTAGCCTTATAATCTTTATTTTTATAGTTTTTAACTAAACTGATGAACGCGACGCTTAGCCTCATACACAGTTATATTTTTTATATTATGGATTAGCCACTAAACTTCTAATTAACGATCAAACATTTGCGTATTCTTTTAATACCACCTATGATTAAATATTGAAGATATAACTAAATTATGTTTAAAATATTATATTTATTTTTTATTCAATTATAATGACTACACGCCTATTTCAACAATCTCCCTGGTTCTCTCATACTTTCTAAATATTTTTTTATGTCGTCATGAATTTTTATCCTGATATGTTTTTTTGTTTTATATGCACTTTAGTTAAGTATGTTTTTAACATTGAAATGTATGTTAATTAATTTTTTTAAATTAAGGATCATTTATTTGAAATTTATTTTTATTTTTTTTTTATCTTTAGTAATTTTTACTTTCTTGCTGATCGCTACCTATAGAGTAAGGGCGGAAGTGGTTCTTTAACCATTCAGGCCTATTAACTTCTTTAACAATTTATATTTTTTTTTTTTTTTATTATTTTTTTTTATCTCTTTTTTTCTTTTACATATGACTTTACTTATCTTTCCTTACATTTTATTTTTATGTTATGACTCTCCTTTTATAACTTTTATATTTATTTATGCCTCAGTGCATCTCAACCAGCACTAAACTTTTTTTTATGAATGTCTTATTAGTCCATTTAGTGGTTTAATGTTTTGATATTTTTTAGCTTTTATGAGGACGCTGCTGTAGGAGCTAGTAGTACACTTTGTACATACACTTAATTTAGTATCATGCTTCACAATACATGCACTTTTTAGTTTATGTTTTAGTATCTATTATATTTTTATTTTTGTTAGCTCGACGACACTTACGCTTGATTATTACCTATAACGAAAACGTTAATTTTTTATTTTTTTTGTTGTTTCAGTATTTGACTTTATCTGCTATAATGGCATCTGACTGTGAGGCTCATCTGAAATCACATTCGGTAAAGCTTTTGAGAGTTTTAGTTCATGATTCTATCGTTTGTTTTACGTGCAGTACTGATTTATGAGAAAACGTATCAGCTAGGAAGTTGGTTTATATTATTTTTTTTTGATCTCTCCACAGTTGTTTTATAGATTTTTTTTTTTATGTATTTATTCATTTTCGATCTAGAGCTGAAATTTTAGGTTTGTTTACAACGTTTGTACGCCGCGTGTAATTGTAAAGGCGTTTTATTTTATTTTTGTTTCTTTAGTGGCGGCCACTACGTCGCTGTGTTAACGTACTCTGTGCAAGCTTTTTTTGTAAACAAGGTAAAGTTCAGATTTCACAGTCTAACGGTAAGATACCAATTGACAAGATCGGTCAAATACCTTATTTTTTACAGTAGTTATTCCGTATATAATCTGAGGAATCATACTCTTTGGTGAAGTTTTTGTTGAATTTTTTTTTATCAATTTTCTTTTATCTATCTTGTTGGGTTTACTATAATTATTGTACAAATCAATTTTATAGCTCATATAGTGGTTACATATATAACATGATTATAGGATATTTTATTTAATATTTCATATTTATATATAGTTAAATATATATATTTATATAAAGGTATATACGATTAAATATATGTTATAAGTATAGAATGATATGGATATCATCGCAATTTACATCCACCTGGATGTTTTAAGGTCAAGTGATCTTTGTCGATTTCATGTATAAGAACTAAAAATTTATCATTAGCTGTGTTGTTAATTAACCGGAGTAATGCTACTTTAATTTATGCCTTATTATTGTCCATCTGTTCTGGATTCAATTTTAACTTATTAGATACAATGCACTTAATTTATAAAAGCTTACAATGCTAATGAACGAATCCAAGTACTAGATTTTTAGTTACTCTAGGCATGTGATATGTTACTTATGTACTTGTTGTCAATCACACTGTATTTTAAATATTCACTTCACAAACTTCTGATTGATCCTGTTACTTACTTAGCCCACCCAAAGCACACAATCGAGGAACGTCTTAGCATGCATAGTACTGCTCAAAATGAATGAACTCCTATTGGGTTCCAGGCAAGTATGATAAATGTTTAGTAAAAAGTACGATGTAATGAGGTTTCTATCTTAGGGACACGAATTTGCAATATCCTGGATCAAATTCACGGCAATAATTAAGGACCTAATTTCTAGTTAATTCTTAAGTGATATTGCTAAAGTTTGTACCTACCTTTTTTAGCACTCACATCTAAGCATATTTTGTCCTCAAATATGAGAATGCAGTAACGTAAAACAATGACTAACATTATCAAACCAGTAGCATTTTTATTTATCGGACCTAATATAACTTTTTTCTTTACAATCAAATGCCCATGTTTTTGTCAAAGTCTATTCTTTCAAGCGTAAGATTAACATCATTGGTTACAGTTTAAAATTCTAATGCACTTATAGATGTGTAATTAATATACATGAGCATAAATACATACTTTAAGTTCATTCTTAGACTACGTATGAAAGTTGTCACTCTCAGTAAATCAGTTACATGAATAATTCAGCCCATAATAACTTGTACGAGTACCTATGGCTCATGGACCATGCAATTTCCGTTCCTATTTCCCTCAAACACTAAGTCACACGGACACACTGACTTCACAAGATGTTATCGTGAGAGGGTAACTCGATATATATCTTACAAGTGTCCACGATATCCTGGCATATGACACTCATTCGGCTTTCCATATAGTAGATCGCTAATACGATTTAATCTTGCATTTCTGGATTAATATATACTGCCATGCAGGTGGGTAAAGGCATTTCCATTATTTAGTAACAGTTAGATTCCAGTACATGTGACAGTGGGAGGAATGTCAGAATTTGACAGTACTTATGGGGGGGGACATGACTGCCTCTACTTTTGGTTCCCTATTGGAGTTGTCTCATAAGAGTCCTGACTACAATCCTGGAATTTCAACATCGATTTATAAGAGCTGACATTTTAAAGATTAGTTCCTTAACCTCAACTGTTATGGGTCATACTTTATTTATTGCTAAGTGTTGTATAGAATCATGTTGAGACAATATTGGTTCTCTTCGTCATTAGAAGTATCACTTGTCACATTTAGGGTAATCATATTTTCACTATTAGCGTCCTTTATTCTTTTCATTTTATTCCCCCATGATATCATCTATGTTTTGGAATGTGCAAAATTTGTTTATTATTTAATATTCATATATTCTTTATATGATAAGTCAAGGTTAATCGGGTATTACTCAATCTCGTATTTATATTTATGGCTACCAGTCATTCGAAAGTTTACAGTTATTTGAACTTCATTAATATTTATTGAGTATTAGGTTTCAGGTCAATAGCCCTCAGGCGAGGTTATAATTCATCAAAGAGATCTTCTTACCACTTCAGTTCACTCCGATAAATATTGGCGGTCAGTTCGGGATTGCGTGGTTAGCATTAATAACTTGCCACTTTATTAAATATTATTTCATGTTAATTACTACTTTGAGGAAGATATCGTTAGTTACCATGAGCGGAGCGAATTATTCTTATTGAGGGTGTCACTGGTTTATGTACAAATGGTCTTTTATAGTCCTAATTTTTACTTCAGGTGTTACTTAGTTTGACGCCGCAATATTGAGCGGGCCATTTTGCCAGTTGGCGACAGTTATACCCTTACTCGTTTAAATTACTGTTTTCAGAGCTTTTTTACATCTCCTTTTCGAATGCTATTTTTGTTATTGGTTCATATTTTAGTTTTTCATAAAAAAAGGACTCATCTATTCTTTTGTGATTAATAAAGACATATTTAATATAAGTACTTTTCATACAACTTCACTTTTACCTGAACAAGATATAGTCACCATTTGTCATCCCATCATTATCAATCACCAAATCCCACCATCCCAATACACTAATTGCGATATTTTTCATTTATCTCCTACCAGTTCTACTTATCATTATATTATCTACCTATTAACCAATCTAACCCATATCCAACACACACAATAAATCTATCATTTCCTATCAAATCACCTGCTTCCATCATTTTCAACAGAACTACCATATTAAAATATCCACCAACCATCAGCTACATAACATCCATACCCCTATACCTTATATACTCACTGTTTTAATGCATTAATTCCCACTCAGTACTTTTAGCAGCTATTGCCATATTCCTTTTAATATTTTTAAGATAAACATTCCTCAACTAAAAACCCTAATGCAACTCATGCAGTTAGTAGTTTTACTCTTTCTGTGAGCAAGTTATAGTTTCTAGTTGTTGTCGATTAAGTGAAAGTGTTCATCCTCTTAGATTTTGCTTCCCGTCTCAACTTTACTCTTTACTTTTTAATATCAGCCTTTTCCCACTATTTCTTTACTTTCCAAGCTACCTCCATCTTTCACATTTCCCTAAAACATTTTCCCCCTTTTTCCCAAAACATACCAACCTTCCCAATTCATCTTAATTCAGTATAAATTTCTTTTCTAAGTATCACATGCAGAATCACTTACTATTCAAACTTACAATATTTATATCCCCTCTCCCACATCAAATAACTACTACAGCTATATTATCCTATGAAGAACGCAGTTTGCAAGACGATCAAAACCAAACTAAAAAAGAATAATACGTATGTGGTCTAAAATCTTTTACATAAGTTTTAAAGTCAACCTCTGCTCATCCCACTTACAGGACGGGGCAAATCTAAACCCACTAAACACAACTTTCCTAATTGGAGCATGTTGTGATACTTTCTATCCCAATTTTTTTTCCATTCCAGTAGTTTGACATTGCTTCTCTGACAAACGTGTACAGTACGTCGCTCTTATACCATAAATGTCCAATCATTTCTATCCACTACAAAGCCTGATTATCTGCTACCACAACCCACCTGCAATCTTATAACATACTAACAAAGCACCCCACAAAACAATAAGGCACTTATTGAACACTGGTTATATCTGGATATGAAACTCCCTATTCATATCGCACTTAGCGTCACATGACTATAGCCGCGAGACCAATATCATTTTTAAACGTCCACTTTAATATAAAACTTTACTGAGCACTTTTGTCCCGTGATCCATTACAAAGCCTTAACACGTTGTCTTCCCCCCTCTCCCACATCCCTCCTGATCAACATCCTTGCACTTAAGTTAACTCATAGAACTATTGTTTAGCAGGCATCCAAGTTATTAGCACAAGACTTCCCCCCTATACCTGTGGAAACATTATTCAATTTATAAAATGAAGCAAGGTGGGACCATGTGGGATAAAATAGTGGCAGGTGTAAATGAGACCTTGGACGTGTTATCACCTAATACACTGTAAGATACTATGCTTATCAGTCAATATTTTAAGCATTCCATTACTGAGTACTCAGGCGATGGTCTCATTCAGCGGATCTATAATCCAGGTGACCTAAGTGCTGATTTGAGATACTACTTTAACCGCACATGCCTCCAAGACTCAACCTCCCTCAATGACAAAACAAAGACTATTGTGCCACATAACACGCCACACTGTAATGCCAGCATTGTAGTTTGCGGTTGTACCGTCATAGGTCTGGAATAGGAACCAGTTTTGCAGTAGTTTACTTTAACTGCTTCCGGTGTGGAGGTCCCAATCCAAAAAATGATGATCAATGAATGATTGCTGGAATCAGTATAATGGACACCGACTCTACGGAACACCATGGGGAAAAGGGGGAGAGGAGGGAGGCTTTCTGCGTAAATTAACTGCAAAAATGTTGTCCTCATCAAAGACTGGATCACTTCAAAATAACATTAACCAAAATTTGAGCTCTATTCCCACTTCTTCTATGGACAAATTACATTCAGACAATGCTACTCAACTGCCTAGTGACGGAGTCTCGTAGGCAGCCTAACAGAATACTCATCGCAATACTAGTTCTGGCTCAAATTTGTCCACATAGCCTTCGTTACAAAACCCATATCCAACTCCCTGGCTATTGACTTCAACTTACCATCTCGCTTATCCACAGTTAACCTCTGTCTATCCGCCAGGAGGGCATTTTTGTCAAGCCTCTTACTTGATCAAAAACTATAATTCATATCACAATGACCATCTACGTACTCCGTGTCAGTTCACACCCTTGATAAAAAGTTGCCACTATTTAGGCTACATTTTATCCTACTGGTCTCCTTCTACAACAACACTCTATATCATCATCAACTTCCAATACATATCTGGCAACCTCGGTTCTTAATGAAGGTCTGTATCCGATGACCCTATGTCATTCACTTGACTAATTGTCACCCTACATCAAATTTCAAGATTATGATCTACACCACCTACCGCGTCCTGCCGGGCCCTATCCCATACACTCTAAAAAATCATTTTATCAGTCTCTTAATCTCGACATGGTAATGCGCGCGAGCTAGTAGTCACAATGTTCTTCCCATTGTCCTCCTCCTAGAGACCATTGGGAACTTCTAGGGCACCTTCTATATCATCATCATTATCTTTTGTGTTTCCCCTATGAGCATGGGAGCATAACGAATTTCAGCTAAGTCCCGTTGCAGCGAAGCCTGCATCAAATACTGCCAATACATGCTCTACAGCAGTGTGATTAAAATGTTACAATATTATGTTTCCCACTCATAATGAAGTTTATGCAACATCGCGCGGTACCTTTACAACTTCAATCCTACCCTCTTCATACTAATAACCCAAACATAATCTCTTCAACACAATCCCAAGTGAGTATCAGGCCGTCAACATCGCATGCGACTTTATCAAAAAAAACACAAAAGTAATGCAAACGGTGCATGCCCTACAAATTCCCCACTATAGTCATACTATCGCAATGCATACAAAACCAAACTATAATCGCACCATCTACATATCTTCTACACATAACCATACACATGATACTACACATATACTCCAGAACCCCATAAACATTCAATACATCACTGCTCCCTACGTCAGGATGAGATCAGACCTCCACCAATAACACGTACTACCTACACCTACAAATACTTAAATAACCAAGTGGGCCCGGTCCCCAGACCCCTACAAAATAACATACAACTCTTCCAACACAACCATAAACAATCCCCACAAATAAGCCAGATATCCTCTCAATCTGCATACTTTTGTGTTTGGACAATATGCGGCAACCCTACACTGTGGCCGGATTGCACAGCTAACGTTCTCAAATAGACCGTGCTTCTACAAAGTCCTCCACCCCCCTCAAAAACAGAGTTACGTTATTCCCATACCCGACCCTACTTCAAATAACATAGCTTTAAACAGTACGTTGAACAAGAATTTAGAGTGAAAACGCTGTGCTGATCCTGGGAGCGGATTCAGGTAATAAGACACTGCTCGAGTTGGGGAACCATCAACAAAACTACCCAATAACACACACTTAGTAAAACAAATGTTCAGGTAGATGCAGTGCAAGGGGTTTGCTGAGTGTTGCTTTTTTTCGCAGCAATGCAGAGTGCGCATAGAATTTACAGCGTGTTTCTGTAAGGTGGGATTGGTAACTGGGTAGTATAAATATTTGTGAATTGGTTTTTGCCGGAGTGTCACCATTAGCTTTTTCTTTTTTCTGTGAGAAGCTCCTGGGCAGGTCAGCGGCACGTGCTGAACTGTTCTCATATAGGGTGGGTGTAACAGTTAACTGCAATTATGCTCAATGTTGTGGGGTTTTGAATTTAAGTGGCGTGTAGTATAGGGTGTGTTTCATGTTCCTTAGAGTTGATACATTAAGATAATGCACTCACGTTGCATGTATAACAAACAAATATGGAGAAAAAGTATATCCGCGTAAAACACAAAACCTACAAACCTTATAAAAAACCCAACAACGTTAAGAGAGATTAACCTACAAACATGGAAGTGGGATAACAGCCATAAACACTACAGAAATTAGGCAACCCCAAGCAAACAAACGTGGCCGAGAACTTGCAGGCTGAAAGAGAACAAACACAAGAAAAACATCCAAGTGAAATGTTGCTATATAGATCAACAGGAACAACTATATGGCCAAATTTATAATCCACTTGGGTGTCTTGAACAAAACACTAATTTTCTCCTATCTTCTTCTTCTTTTGATCCTTAGCCTTCACTGCAAAGCAGTCATGGCCGATCGCCTCGCCTGGTGGTTTCTTGTAGGCAGGCAACAACTGCTTCCGACTTTTGCTCGGCGGTCCGGGCGGCCATCCTTTGTGCAGGCTGCCCACTGCTACTGGTTTCATCAATTCCTTTGCATCTCGGCCTCCACAGCTCCTCCGCCAAACTTAGCTTTTTGGTCGGCCTCTGTCGCTTTCGCTTATCCTTCAGGTAGCCCTGACAGGGATACTAAGGACCAAACCAAACTCCACCGTCTCCCAGCTATGTTGGTGTGCATGCCCTTGGTTACTCCGACTAAGCAAGATTCTCTGTCTGATGCGTATTTCGGCGAAAAGTCATTCGTGGCAACAATTTCCTTAGGGCAGATTGTGTTGAAAAGAGAGGACAATTCTCTCGACTCATTTTCACCACTTCTCTCGTTATTCCCCCAGCATTCCGCACCATAGACGGAAGCACGAGAAAGTACACAGCTGTCATATAATCTTACATTTCTGGCTGTCTGGTGCTATCACTGAGACAGAGGACCTTCCAGATGTCTACCGCATTACTACAGAGACCACTGGCAAAGGCTCTGCTTTTCCTACACACAGCTTTATTCATTCTGTTGTTTGATATCTGCTCTGCTTTTTCGCGTCTGTTGTTACCTAATTGAAATGCATCCTAGGTGTCTGAGGTCAAATATGTGAGTATTCCTTTTTCCTGTGAGCAAATGAACCAAAAATCAAACCACAGCAGTAGCATACAAAATAGTAGGAGAACTTTACAGGCCTTCGTAAAAACTATAGAGCGCTCCGAAAAGCTATAAATGTGCATTAGGAAAACACCAACAGCAATCCCTAGAGAATCACGGACAGAGTACACCATCTGCTATGGTGACTGGGGAATTGTAAATAATTTCTGAGATGAAAGTAGAATCAATCATCATCTTCAATCACATAACTCCTAAGTGAGGCTAACAGTACTTCAACTATCAACAAAAACTTAAGCCATGTCTCCCTGTCCCCGTGCCCATCACGTCCCATGTCTACCTCCTCCCCTTCATTCCTGTCGTCATATTCTCTTCTTCTCTATGTAATGGCCGTCCGAACAGAAGAATAGTGACCCGGTAAAGCAAGCATTCAGTCTAACATCAAAGGTGTTTTATTTATAGTATGCGTATCTATCAAAAGTGTTTTATAATGCAGAAAACGTCACCAAGTTAGCTTTTCCAAGATCAAAGCGTTCAGAACATTGTACCCCTTATAAATGTTTTTTACAGTAAGAGCCAAATTCTAACATAAGGAAGTGAGCCATGTACAATTAATACTCAGACACTAAGCAGTTTGACAGCCCTATGAGGCGCCTACATGGTTGTGGATTACTCAGAAGAATGTGTTTAAAAATAACAATCTGACAGACTAAAAATATAAATGACGTTGTCCTGAAGATGCTCATTTGCTCACATGAAGCATATTACTCACTATTATGAAATAAGCAATCACAACCAACTTTTTACGTTTGTTATGTAAAGAAGGAACACTGGAATATAGTCGACCCACAACAGGAAATTTATATGAAGGATCGATAAGAATATAACATCAAAGACAGAAAGAACAGGACAGTTTATAACATCCGTGGTGTTGAGGGCCCGCGCTGGTGTAAATGGTTATCCCCGACATTCAGCTGGCGATCAGGTGTTATTCAAGGACTTCTTACACATGCCCGCGCGTGGAGGCAATTTGAAGAAGTTAACATCGACCGGGAAATTTGTAGACTGAGTCATAGAATACCTGAACGGTAGCATCCTGACATAAACCCTTCTGTGGATAGGAAGGGAGCGAAGCTTCCTAGACCGGCGGGTGGAAGTAAATTACCAGGCTCCAACCAGCCATCGGAAATGACATGCTTATATTCGCGGGCCAAAGGGCTGAAAGCCCATAAGAGTGCCTGCTGGTTTTACAAAATAAACACAATCCTTTGGTGTTGGTACACAGACCAACGTGACAGGTCAGGAATAGATAAACAGCTCGGGGGCGAGAAGAAGTTTTGAGGGACATTATCGGCACAGAGAGGCGTGCTTAGCACTACTTTTCACAGCGGGATGAAACTCTCAAATTGCACCCCCTGACGAAACACAGGGAAAAAAACAATACTCTTGAACAAGTAGATTTTTGCTAAATACTATAGTACTGGTCATAATAGGTAGTAGGTGTGGTGGGACCCCCCACACTGTCTGCTTCACTGGTCACGACGAGCCGAACTGCACCCCTCGTCACCCACTCTTTATGGACAACGCCATTCTGCGGCGGGGGTTACGCCCAGTCATACAACTTACTAAATAAGCACAAGAACTTTTCTTCTTCCTTTCGCGCAATAATTCATCATTACAACGACTCATCAATGGCCAGTGGTTCCTTAACGCTCATCGTCTATGGAACCACCACTATAGGATAGACTTACTCTAGCAGGAAAAACCTGGCAGCTTAAAACAACACTCACCCGGATGAAAATCTTTTTGTGTAGCATTTGGTGATTCTGTATCAAGTAGTATTCACGTGAGAGGTCGTTGCCAGTTCACGATGTAGCTAAACCTTATATAAAGACACACGCTACAACGTACACGCCTGCAGGGGGGCAGTCGTGGTGGGCTGGTTAGTTCTCTTTTGAGGTTTTTCTGTCTGATCAGAATTATCCCTTGACGACACTACAATGCTGGTTTAGCTGTAAAAATACAGAGTATGTTCTGGGAAAATCATTCCAGTTTTTTAAAAAAATTTATTTCTTAACCATTGTATAGTCTCTCAAACTAGTTTGTGGTTTTGGTTTAAGCTATCTTTCATTGCACAACCGGACAACTCCATCAGTGCTCCGATCTCCTCCTTAGATTCACACAAGGAGGATCATCAGCAGCTCAGACGCAGTCCAACGAACCCACCCGTAGCACCAGAGAGAGATACCCACACAAGGTAGTATATAGAATGTACACACACCTGTCTAAAAAAAAAATATTATTCTGTGAGTGGGTTAGGTTTATCTAGTTGTCTCACTAATTTTTTCTAAATTAGTTAAAATCTAACACAGTCTTATATGAAACAAAACATCACACTAAATAAAGAATATTTAATTGTTAATTTTAAACACGCTTAAAAGATAATTATTACATGTAACACATCATTAACTGCTCAATAGCTTTGAAGATCTACCACCACAAGCTTTTCAACACACGTACTTTAAATTAAGATATGAATCAACAAAGTGTGCGGCTACTCAACTCTTTCTAAGTCTTTAATTATTTAATTATATGCTCGTTGTATTATTTTGCTGTGGGTACATGCAAAATAAAACGGATTAGTTGTTGTTATTTTTGCGGTTGTTTTGTTTTTTTTGTGGCTATTGTTTTAGTTGTTCACTTGGCAATTTTAGATTTTAATTTTACTTTGTTTCAAGAAAATAAAAATATTAAACACATAATGCTTGTTAAACAAAATGACAGATTATTACTACTTCCTTGTTTTGCCAATTGTTTTTCTTTCGTGCATATCAACAGCTAATATAACAAGTGATGAGTATAGAAGAATAAAAAAATAGTGAAACTCTGTACTTTTATTGAACCCTGTATACCGTCAATGTGATATAAACGACAGACAACATCAAAACCGGTTTGACTAATAGTCAAATGATAAGATATATACATATAATTCTATCTAAACAAGACCAGCGACCTATGCATCACAATAACATCAAAATCAACATTGTACCCTTCATTAATTCACTTTGCGCTTACTACTCGAGTATCGAAACCACTAGACTTGACAGATGTTTCCCTTCATCCCTTTCAAAGTAATTATTCACCAAGGCAGGGTCACACGAGGCTCATCAGCTCTGATTGTCGGATAGGAAATTTTGTTTTAACCTAATGGGTTTTCCAGCCTTCAAGAACATACAGGATCTATCGTGCTTCAAAGAATTATGTCACTCAGCAGGTCACAGTGTCTCATGACAGCGCTGTATTCTGTGGAAATTCAATGTTATTGACCTAATTGGTGTATTCCACCACTCAATAAACTACAACTACACACATGGTTCCTTACAAGGAATTAATGCAGGTCCCAAATCAATTCACGAGGCATCATCGCAGTCGCTGACATGATCGGAGCGGATTATTCTGTTCTTTACCGCTAATTGGTGTTTTACCCCCATGCCCTCAATACTACTACAACTTGATCCCTTTCTCAAGGATAATTATTCACCAAGGAACCAACATCGCAACTTCATCTCATAGTAGCAGTCATCGGGTAGGGATGCGCATGCAATCGCGGACTGTGTCCCTGATTACGTCGGACAAAATGGACAAAATTTGTTGTTAACAGCGCATTAAATGGGGGTTTTTCCAGCCATCAACGGGACTACAACGTTGTTTCCCTCAAACATGAATTATGTGCGACCAAGGTCATATGCAGCGGGGGATGGGTCGTACGTGGCAAGTGATAGTATGCGGGGGTGTGCTATAAGTCACACGTGCTCATTAGCAGGCGCTTGATGTCGTGGAAAATTTCTGTTTTACACACCTTACATGTGGGGGTTCTGTTCTACCAAAGTCCTTTCCCATTGCCGTACAAAGGTAGAACGAACAACTGGAGTCTTCCCTAGGTTCAAACTGAATTATGCGATCCCACAAGCAGTCACAAATGGCTCATGGCAAGACCGCAAAAAAGCACCGCAGAGCGCTGATTTCGTGGAAAATTTTTGAATTACCTAATTGGGGGTATAAAACCTTGAATGGGGTATCTTTCCATCCTCATAACTACAACTGGTTCCCTTGTTTTCAAGGAAATAATGCACCAAGCGAATCGAGTTCCAGGGCTCCCCTCATAGTGTGTCGACATAGCGCAGCCTCACGATGTCCCGGTCGGAAGAATTTAGCTTTACACAACCACTCATAAAAGGAGTGAGTGTTGTTTCCTACCCCAAGACCATACCGGCAAAAGAAGAACTACATCAGTCACTTCACATGGGACGGACAACTGGTTTAGACCCCGTGTTCACTTAAGTACAAAGAGATGTAATTAAGTGGCTGCGCAGGCCAAGCAGTAGTCAACGCATGAGGATGCACAGAGCACTGACGACGTGATTGTCGGAATGGCAAAATTCATGTATTTTACCTAATGGCGAGTTGTGGTTTTATCGACCAGTCCCTAAACACTTACACCTTCCCACCCTTCACCTTCATAGCACTACTATCGATCTACTAAGGGAGATTGTTCCCTTCAACTGGATAATTGCTCCACATGATATGCCTACACAAAGGCAATTCATTCACTTCCACATACTCGGACCACGGGTGAACCGCTACCGAGATGTGAGGTCTAGGGGTGGGACACGAGGCGGACAAGAGCTCACTGCAGGTCTCATGCCTTTTGTACTCCGCATCGCTCAGTACATGTTCCGTGTGTGAGAATTTGTTAAATAAAGATAACCTTTTCTTGAAATCGTACACCTAATGGTGATGGGTTTTCCCCACTCCTACACAAGACCGTCAATAACTACAAACTTTCTTGTTCCCTTCTCAAGGGAATTATGCAACTAACACGAAGCAATTTGTCACGAGAGGCAAGGCTCATCAGCAGCGCTGATGTCTGGTTGAGAATATTGAAATATTTAATTTTAATAAAAAGTATAAATTACCTCTGAAAGGGGTTATTGCCGTTGCTGAACACAGAAGCCACGGGTACTCCACGTTCCCACTCCCAGTCTCCCTTAAGTCTATTCCTTTTTCCCATCGTTTTCCAAACAGTATCACAGAGACCGTCAAGAACGTACAGATACAACTGGTCTCCCTTCAAAAAGGTAAATTATTGAGCAATCCAAAGCAGTGCTCACAAAGAACCATTGTAGATAGACGAAAAAGTTACGCTTAGTGCCTACGAACTTGCCCCCAAAAACAAATAAACTTACTACGACGAACCGACAACACGCACACACAGCTGGGTAATATGGGGAGAGCCAGGCTCCCAATTGCAGTCGCACCTATTTTTGGCGAGGCCGACTACGACGCAGGAAAGTCTACAGTAGTCATTGCAATAGAGGGGGCCGGTATTTCAGTTGCATCGCGCTGAAATGGTCCAGTGGTGGGACGAGTAACTTTGGTTTTACACTAATTAGGGGTTTACCCAAGCCTAAGTATCAATTTCCAGCCTTTCAAAGAAACATACAAAGCTATGTCAAGCACCTATTTACAGGACAGAAAGAAAATAACACCTAAAAGCTGGTTCCCATCAGAGGAAATAATCAGTATGCACCAAGGAAGACCTTAGGTCAAACACAGGCTCATTGGTCAGCGCTGAAAGTGTGTGTCCGTGGGTTGGAAATTTCATTTTATTATTTTAAACCGACATAATATGAAATAATTGAAGAATAAATCTATAGTAAAGATGTGGGGTTTGCCTAGCCCCTCAACTCTAAAGACAGCTTGTACAATAAGACAACATGGTTTTTCATTCAAACATCTCCAAGGGAATAAAATGTTAGTTATTTTATGCAACCAAGGGTTGTCCAAAGTGACAGAGCGCCTCGACAAGAGGAGGTCCGGAATAACCTAATCTGACACAGAGAATTAACCTGCACTAGCGCATATGTCGATGGCAAAGGATATGTTAATTTACCCTACATTAGGGGTTTCCAAGCCTCAACTGACTACACAAACCTCAGGGAGAATATAGTAAGAATTAGGGTGCGTTACTAGTTGCCCGAGGGGGGGGTCAGATGTAACTACTTTGCCATCAGGAGGGATTATATGGTTTGGGCATACATATTCATAGTAGATATCTAACTATCGCCTATAAATTATCGCACAAATTACTCATCATTTCTTACGTCTTTGAGAGTAAACCTATTTGTGTCCTTAGAACTATTCTGATCAGTAATTTTCACAGCAGCCTGGATAAAGCGGAAAGTGGGACTCTAAGCGGGAAATCTCATATTCTATATTATTAGGGTTTTCGGTTGGTTATTGTTTGGGTTTGTATTTGGGTTTTTATGGGGTTTTGGCTTTTCTTGAGTGTTGGGAATTATGTTTCTTGTGTATAATTATAGACAGGATCTTGGTGACTTAGAAATGTGCTGAAAATGAGTTGTGTTTGTGTTATTATATTGCTCTTGTCTCTAGAGTACTATTGACCCTTCATTTGCCACACGTGTGTTCTGGTCGAGTCACTCTCATCTGAAATTCCTACGTAAAAACACCAACCATTTACTATTCTTGTAACTTACTAACTTAGAGGCACAGGGTGAATGCAACGATTGACTGCATATCACTTCACACAACATTTGAACATGACATCGAGCTGACAACTCCATAGCCTATCATCAACCGAGGAATCTTACACCCACACGAGTATCCTATAAAACAACAAAAGACAAAAACTAACCAAATCATCGTATTCGAATTTTGTCTTGGCATATCCTGCTAGGTCTATGCACTCATATTTACTCTCCGTCATGTCACTCTCCCTTAATATCACCATAGGGCAATTGGACAGGATCGTTCCTCACATCAACTCATTGTGCCGTGCAACGAACTCAACTTCACACTCTTAGCACTGCGGTGCGAAGACATCCAATGTGAGAACCTACTCTCGTGACGACGAAATGTACGTATTGACTCCAAAATTCAACCGTAAGACACTGCACACATATAGAGGCTGTAAGTGTATGTGTCTACACGGTACGCCTTGGCAAATACCATATCAGAGGAACTTCTAAACAAAAAGAGTAACTACACTAACAAAGGAGACGTGCAAGGTTGGAAACAAATGCAATGTGATGTCCCACAATGTCTGTATTTTAAAAACTATGAGCATCCGTTCCTTAAAACTCGCTTTTTTTCCAACCATGCACATTTTGCGCAACATAACGAAAAGGCGAACTTGACTGAGCGAGTTCGAGGAATACATGCCATTGTATTCTTGGCGCACGAGAGTTAAAATCCTCCGCAAAAACCTGGCCCTTTAACAGAGAAAACGCTTATAAAACCCAACAAACTTAAAATCTAGCGCTGTGGAGGATAGTGCGGAGCGTAATGTAGTGTATTAAAAAAAAGCCCACTCGGTACCAGCATTTACCCGAACAGGAATTGCACACTAGCAACATAGAGGATAAAAATTACTCACCTATTCATTTCTAAGTAATCTCATAAGTTTCTAAATTACTGTACACGGGATTCGCTAAAACTAACGCCGCCTCAGCGAGATGCCGTCATATGCCCTAACTCTAATGTATTTCTCCAACTGCTGCCGAGTGGATTTTTAAACGAAGCGCAACTTGCACACGGACCGGATCCTATTTTTATTTCTGCCCTTATCCGAGAATGGCTAGGCCATCCATCTCACTCGACGAGGAATATCGGGTGATGTAAGTATTACATCATTATATGAACACTTGGTTCTGAAAAATAATTTCCATAAATTATATTCCCCTCGTAGGATTCGTAACCGGTAACCTCTAGAAATTTGTGGCGACGACACATTTCACCTCTTTAACCACATATAGCCGAGCCACATTTCTATATGTGTGTAATAAAAATAGTGGAGACGCAATATTATATCTGAGAAACACTTATAAAAACAACTTAAATTTAGAAAATAGATAAAACGTCAACTAGTAAATAATAAATCCTTTAAGAAAATAAATGAGGAAACAACATATATAACTAGATAAATAAAACCCGATGAATTGGAGATATTAGAGATACCTTGCTCGAATGCGCTGAAATAACAAACTAGCTGTCTGCAGACGTAAAACCGAAAATTTGCCTTCAAGTCAATATTTTTCACACGTTTGAATGGGTAGGAATTTCAGCGTACCTCATTACGTTTCTCGTGTCAAGGAGTCCCGGGTATCACTTACCACTCGACGTACCTCGAGTTTATGTGATAGGACGGCATTTAAATCCGCCTGTAAAAAACTTGAATTTCCGACATTTGTCACTCCTGCACTAACAATGAACAATGAAAAAGATTTTAGTTTGCCGTCGTGCCCATTATGCACCCAGTAAATGTTCAGCTCAGTCGTTATCTCCCTACCAGTTTTTGACAACCTTTACATCCTCATGTTTCGTTTGCCTACTTATTCCTCTTCTGTATCACCAAAATCTTTTATTACACTGCAGTGCATGTACTTCTTGTATTAATTATTTTTGTTAAGAAAGAGAAATGTTTTCAAAATAACATTACAAACGATTCAAAACCAGGCGCAACTTACGTATATATGTACTTGCACAGATGTAGCCCACTATTTAAAATAATGAGGAATCCTCTTTTGCACCAAACTGGATAGTCTCCTTTTGGCTGCTAAGTCCCGAATTCTCTTCAACAGCAGAAGCTGTGTAGGACAGCTGTCATCTTCTTGCTCGTACCAAGCCATCGCAGTTTCTAGTGCTATAAAGGCCTCTTCAGGACTTGGTCGACGTTTTGGTTTTTCTTCATAATCTACAAGTACATCATGTACTTCTGAGGTGTCTTCATCATCGGTCACTACATGTATTTGGTTTTCTTCTTGCACAAAAGACAAAATTTCTTCGTCATTCAAAAACTGAAAACCAGAATCATTATCATCTTCTAGCCACATGTGTGCATCATCTTTGTCACAGTCCGAAAATCCGGGCATTGCTTGAAACAGTTCCACAACTTCATTTATACAATCATCATTTGTGTCCACTGCAGTAGTTTCATTTCCTCCTTTTTTCCCAAGCAATCTACTCCAAGCCTTGTTGAGATTATCTTGTGACAGGGTGGTCCAAGCATCAGCTAACATATAGCAGCAGTCTTTGAGATTAAGCTTTTTGGAAAACGCCACCACACTTCTTCATCTTCAGCCAACAATAAACGACGCAGGACTTCCTTCTTGTACATCTTTTTAAGCTTTGCTATAACACCCTGATCCATTGGTTGAATCAGTGCTGTTACATTGGGAGGCAGAAAAATTACTTTAAAATTTGCATCAACTGCATTCAATGTATCCGTCTCTGGATGAGATGGTGCATTGTCCAGTAGAAGAATTACTTTTCCAGTTTTCTTTTCTTGTTCTCCCAACCTCTTCACATTTGGGATGAACTGATTTGTATACCAATCAAGAAATATTTCACTATTCATCCAAGCACTCTTCTGTGCTTTGTAACACAATGGGAGACATGTCACATTCTTTAAACAACGTGGTTTTTTTGGCTTTGCCGATCATTAGCACCGGTAAACGATGACTTCCACTGGCATTCGCGGCTACCAAAATTGTTACTCTCTCTTTGCACTTTTTAAACCCAGGGGCAGCTGCTTCGCGCTGAGATGCAAGTGATTTTTTGAGGCAATGATTTCCAGTATAAGCCAGTCTCATCGGCATTATACACATCCTCGAGTGAATAACCTTCTTCTTCCAAAAAAGCCAAGAATGTTTCTATAAAATTTTTAGCGGCAGTTGCATCGCTAGATAAAGATTCCCCTTGAATCTCCAATTCTCGTATGCCATGACGAGATTTAAAGTTTCTTAACCATCCCTGGCTAGCCTTAAAGTCAGGAGGACCGTCAAGTTGATTGTTGAACTGAAGTGCCTTTTCACACAACAGAGAACCAGAGATAGGTTCCCCTTTGCTTCTTCTTTGCACAAACCATATATACAAAGCCTCTTCCAATTTCACATCTTTCGCATTTCTCATGGTTTTACGTTTCTTCGACCCATTTTCACTATCAAATTTCGATGCAAAACTCATAATTTTATCCTTGTTACTTTTAATGTCAGAGACGGTAGCTTTCCCAACATTGAAAATCCTCGCAAGTGAAGACACAGTTTCACCTTGTCCTAGTCTCTTGATAAATTCTGTTTTCGTTTCAATTGACAAAACATTGCGGTTCCTTTTATATGCTTTAGGCCTACTGGAAGATGCCATATCGCACAGAGAAATACTTGTACGCCCAAATTATTCTGCTGTAGTAGCAGACACAATTATTTTAAGTTGAACTGTCTGTTTAGCCAGTGTTCTACCTAGAACGCACACGTACACTGTATTTTTAAACCAGATATTAACTGACTTTATGATCTAACTGACTTCCTGTACGTAAGCGACCGACCATTAGCCATCCCATTCTCTACAAATTGTTCGCACACATTTGAAGTTTGCCGCATCAAAAGATTCAGAATTTTAGTCTAAGCCAAGAAGTGGAACTGGCCATCCCCCCTCATAAAATTGAGATTTAGTGAAGTGAAACCCTCACTTTCCTACGGCAGTAACTGATATTGTAGCTCTACCTAGTTTTTTTACTTAATTACTAATTTGTGTAGTTCTTATTTCATAACATACTACTTAATTTAATTTTTAGTTTGCATATTTCTTTGTTCATATTTGACACTTGTTTATAGTTTGCATCGAGCAGTATGCTCCGCCATGTGGTATATAAACCAAAAAATCTATACATAAAATCCCCAATGCTTTTTTCTGTCAAGCACGCGGTAACAACTAAGAGGGTTTGCAAACTTTATAGGTTTGAACAGTTAGACATTAATTGTACTTGTGTTTCCTTATATAAGTTCACTCTCCCGAAAATAGTAACATCTTACCAAAGAAGAATGCGCAAATGTAACTTGTAGTTGGCACTAAAACTCTATATTTATAGAATGACTGCTGACATCCCCGTATATTCACCATTTGAGGGATCCTCGCTGCTGCTACCGACATAGTTCTCGTGTACTGTGGTGATGCAGCAGTGATTTGTTGTTTTAATAGACTTTTAAAATAAGTAAAATTGCCTGTTAGGTATATTGCATGCTTTATTGAATGTTTGAAGCTTTCCCGTCTTAAAGACGAATTGTACACTAGTAACAATAATAGTTCAGCAAACAAACATAGAGATCTACGTCACTATAGCCTAGTTTTTAGTCCAAATAATTTTGGTGGTCGGTCTGCTTGACATTTAGGTTCAGGTCGTGGTCAATCCTAATCTGTGGGCTCTCGCCCGGACCGTCTGGTGGGTCGTTATGAAACTGGGTTCTGGGGAGGTCTATGAATGGTTTCTGGAGGGTCCTATGAACTTGGGTTCAGGGTTTCTATAAATGGGG
The DNA here is from genome assembly GCA_024509875.1 of Oreohelix idahoensis. Lineage (NCBI taxonomy): Eukaryota > Metazoa > Mollusca > Gastropoda > Stylommatophora > Oreohelicidae > Oreohelix > Oreohelix idahoensis. The sequence continues at coordinate 29,204 of JAMPIV010005531.1, forward strand.
TTCTGGGGGCTCATGAATTGAGCCTCTTCTGGAGGTATCATGAATTGAGAATCACGGGTTCTGGGGTACTAAGAAATGGGTTCTGGAGGCGTCTATGAAATGGGTCTGCTGGGTTTCTATAGACTGGGTTTTTCTCTGGGGGTCCATAACCAAATGAGGCTCTCGCTGGTTCTATTGAACTCTCTGGTGGTTCTGGAGGTCCTATGGAATGGGTTTCCTATGGGGTTTTCTATGAGAAGGGTACTCTGGTCGGGTAAATATAGAATTGGGTTCTGCTGCTGGGGGTCTATGGAAATGGGTTTCTGGCAGGACCTACCGAATGGGTTCTAACGAGGGTCTCAATGGAAATGGGTTCTGGGGGTCTGATGAATGGCTTCATTCTGGGGTCTCATGCGAAATGGGTTCTCTGGGGTCCTATTGAATGGGTTTACTGGGGTCGTTAGTAAAAGTGGTAAAAGGTTATACCCCTAAGCAGATACTGCTGTAGAGTGGAGTGAAGATAGTTTAGAGTACCCCACCATCTCGGTCCAAGCATCCGAGGGGTGGGGTGGGGTTGGGGAGTTGACCAAGTTTTCCCTTCTCAGCGCAAAACTTTTTACCTCCCTAACTCCAAGAAAGTCAAAATCTCAGGTGCGCATTTACAGCTGGGTAGACTGGAGCATGTCCCGATACTGTGAATCTAAACTCAGCACAATTTGCTGCTGTCAAGAGACCAGTACTCTCACTAACTACTCGGTCTACAATCGACGACACTGTCCAGTCTGTGGACGTAACATAAACATTTGAATTTTAAACCAACCGTTTATTAAGATAATTAGTAATAGATTTGTGACATTTTTAAAGAATAATATTTTTGATAGACTGTTACATAAGCTATTTAGTTCTTCCTCCTTGTTCACCTCCAGACTTCTACATTAATTGACTCTTAATAAATTGTTGCTAGTCATTTCGAGGTCTTACATCTCCAAACAGTTTTTTCGTGGAGAGAAGCAGGTTGCTTGCCACCATTTTACTCCGTTCTTTGCTGTATACTTGGTGTAGGACTTCAGAGGACTTCAGAGGATGTTTCAGCTGTCATGCGGAGTTGTGCCCCCAAAGGCTACAAAGATCTGACCTTGCACCAATCCTGTTACCTGTGCGGTATAGATGGTATTGTCAATCTGTTGTGTGCCAAGAGATTCCCACTTGCCGAAAAATGATGAACTGGTCTTGCCTAGATAGCCTGATGACAAAGCATACTTTTTATATGAGGCCTAAGGTGTTCTCTTCTTTCCCACTTATAAGCTTAACGATTTTTATTTGTACTAGATCTTTATTACATGTATGCAAAAATTGTAATTATGCGACTACGTAAATTTTTTCTATAAAGGGGTTAGTATCCTTCACCTGACAATCATAAAGGGCCAGTCCGCTTCACATGACAATGAAAGGGATCCATGGCTCAAGAAAGGTTAAGAACCCCTGACCTGATCTTTAGCACCATGCGCATAGGTCCATATCGTCATGGTTCATGTGAACTTCGTGACAACCTCGAGAGTATAATCTGTTCCCACTTAAGCCCCCCCCCCCTCCGATCGTATGGTTTATTCACAATTGACCTTTGTCTGGCTAGTCACCAAAGTCAAAAGCCAATAATTTCAATTGAGCCTCGGTTTTCCCTGCAATCATGGAAATGCACCGACTGGTTAACATTGTCCTGACACGCGACGCAAATTTTCATAGTTTGGATGTGTTCGGAAAGTCAATTATGGAAAATCATCGGGATTTTCTTTGTCAAGTTCTTTCTTTTGACTTAATGAAAGTGTCTAAAATGACTATTCTGATGATAATTCATTTGCCAAAACTGGTGAAATATTTAATTCAAGTACTTTTTTGCCTAGGTTTCCCAGAATATAAATGTGTATACGTCAGAACGCGTCCTGAATGGACACAGTGGTTTAGAGGCGCCCACTGGCCTCACTCTATCTCGGCTAAAGTACGGGGTTCAAACACGGTGGCGTCACGCTCCAGTCCTACTTAGAATTTTTTGTAAATGGGGTATCGTGCAAATTCTGCCACTCTTAAGTTAGGGAATGAAGAAAAGCCAGCGAGGAAGGGAACTGGTCACGTGCATCCTGTCGGATTCGAAGCTGGATCTATTATAGTCTCTTACACTTCAATATCCTACGGTAGTATCTGCTATGGGACTACCTTGACCTTCTTCTTCTGTGCTCAGTTTGAATTCGTGTTAAATATGCAGGCCTGTCGCCAGGACGAAGTCCACAGTCTTTTCCAAGCCATCGCGGCAGTTCCATAGCTTCTGCCCTGAGCTCTCAGCAGCCCCTGGCCAGCCGTCATGGTGTCGTGGGCCACTCATGGATTGGGCAGTTTTTTAGAGGAATGTGTTCAGCGGGTCTGGAATCCCGGGTCCACTGCGTGGAAATTCCTTTGTATGAGTTATCCTGAGGAGCGACAGACGAGTGGTCTAGTAATGAGTAATCTGCAGTTGTCCAGTTTACTCAGGCAGAAAATTGTGGTCTTCCTGGTGTCTTTTTACTTGGTGGATTTGGGTTTATCTCAGTCTGTTGCTTATATGATCAACTTCCTTCATCTACAACAACTTGTATGCTTGATGCTGGTTTTTTTAGCTCTTCTCGATAGAGGTAAATGTGGCTGAATTGTTCCATTTTACCATACTGTCACTTCTAGGACTGAAGAGCTTCTTCGGCTCTCGCATTTTCCAGTGCGCTTTCCATAACGGGAGGGTAACCACTGATGAGCAATGGTTGATGACAATTTTGCGATAATGTTCAGCCCTCAGATCTGACTCTTGTGCATCATATTTTCATTTCTGGTGTTTTCGTATTGATTCCAGTATGTTGATCTACAGTCAATAGACAGATTTATTATCTTAGACTGGTGGCCGCTGTATCTGATCTAGTGAGATTCTCATAGTCTCAAAGTATTTGCAGTAGACTGTGCCATATCAACAGTTGCCTTAACCGTAATTGTCCCTGAAATCCCCCCCCCTCCCCCCCCCACCCAGCCCTTCTTCCTGCCCCATTTTTTCCGGTTGGGAAGGGTGCTGTCGGCACCAATGACCCTCCCATTGCTTATAAATCATGAATAAAAATGCCTCCTCAACTATACATTATGTTACTGCCCTGGATGTGCGGATTCGCATATCTGTATATACGTATGTCCACTGCCCTTGGTTGTTGGTACTTTTCATCAGTCATCTCCTGAGCTAACTTTTTTTTTAGTGCTCTGTGGGGAGATCTGGTGGCGCCTTATGCTTCTATCCTTTATGACTTACACAGAGGGACTCCCACCTTCTGTATCGATAGATATATTTTCATGACAGTAGTTTGGCTCTTCATAAGTCAATTAAACATTTCCATTTCGGGTTAGAGGGTTTTTTGGGAGGAGGAGGTACTTCACGACACTGATGCCAGCTGTTTTGAGATAAGAGGAGCACGCTTGTTCTCTTCAGTTCTGCTTTTTTTATCGAGCTGTGGGACTTTGGCCTGCATTGGATGACTACCTTGGCACTTTCGTACAAGCTTCTCGCTGTGAATACACACCTTTTCCTCACATCTGTCGTCAAGGGAACGGAGAGTTTGCACCCGTATATCTCCCCATTGCCTGGATTGGGGTGGTTTTCTTCCCTCCAGTTAAGGCCTGTGAATTTCTGCCACTTTTGATAGACTTTATGTGTTTATTTTTGATTCCGAAGGCCTAGGATGACATGCCATATTCAAGTACACACGCCCTGACTGTGACTGTTTAGACTTTCTTGAGGGTATGCTGGCCCCCGGGTATTTGCCTCCTCCCCTTTCCAACGTTGTGGCTGGCCAGTATTTCTTCATAAGGGAGAGTTCCCAATGTTTTTGCTCACTGTTATAATGCTGCTTAGAGGTTTTCCTTTATACTTCATTGAGAGCAAAAACCCTCGAAAATAATTTCTTCAGACGCTCTACTCGCTTTGCTTTCGACTTAATCTAATTGTATGGACTTACTATACTTAAACTTAGTCGTTCCTCTCTTCTAGCCGTGAGGTGATAGAGGTTTGTCAAGAAAGGGCGCCATACTAGTTCTATCTTCGGCTGTCTTTTTCCTCCTGGCTTGGTTCCAATTCTAGTCCTCGCCCGGTCCTTCAAAGATTGTCTAATGTTTGTCCTCCCAGCGGTACTTTGGGTCGTCCTGGAGGTCTGGATCCCTGGCTGTTAGACTTTCCTATGCTTGCTGTCGTGTGGTAGCCGATCTTCTTCTTCCATTCTGCCAGACATGGCCAAACCATCTCAGTTGGGACTGTTCTACTTGGGTCTGTAGGGCAACATGGGTTTTTAGGCACTTGATGTCATCTTCCTGGTTGCGCGACCATGTCTCTTCTTGTTACTTCAACCACTTTCTTCCTCAATACCTCATTTCTGAGGTTTGGATCTGGCTTTTTTTGTGAGGTGCGGTAGTCATATTGCCCATGACTTGCATCCATATGCCAAGACTGGAGACATAGGTATGAGCGGTATACAGGCCATCTTTCGTCTCTTCTTATCCAACTTCTTTTTTGCTGCAGAGAACTTTCCTCGATTTATGGCCTGAAAAAAGTTTTCCAGCTGCTGCTTTCGGGTAGCCAACTCTTCTTTGATGCCTCCCTTCCCGGTACTATAATAAGCTCCAAGGTATTTAAAGTGGTCGAGACCTGCTCCAGGACCTGTTCTCATCCCAGCTTTAATCAGATGTTTTCTTTCCTCTCTCGTGATATCACCATGGATTTTGTTTTAGAGCTGCTTATGACCATCCCTCTCTTCTCCAGCTCTTCCTTCCAGACTTGCAGGTTGGATTGGAGATGTGCCTCTGATTTAGCAATCAGGGGGCAACATCATCAGCAAATGCCAGCTCTGAAATACAGACCTGTCTCATCTTCCAGTACCCCACTGAATACTTTCTTGTTCCTCTCCTTACTTTGCCTTGAATGACATCGTCCATAAGAGTAGTATGAAAGAGAGACATAAGGTGACAGAATATCACCTTGTCTTGATACCCAGTGGTGGTCCTGAATTCTTCTGACTTTATGGTTTGCGTCCCTCACATATTTTTTCTGCAGACGATCTTGTAGCGAAGCGTCTGTATAGCATGATTTATCATCTAGAGTTGTTGGAATGTATTCTTCAAATCTTCCTTGCCTAAACAGTCCCAAAGTTTGTTAGTACTTCCAGGGGGACACCTTGTCAAATGCCTTTTTCCAGATCTATTGAAAGCAAAGATGGATATCTCACTCTTATACTCAAGGGCCTTTTGCACTCAGGCTGTCTGAGTAGTGAATAATTAGATCTTGAGTACTTCTCGTTTTGCTCGGAATCCGCCACACTGTGACCTCATCCATTTGTGGCTCAGCTAGGCGTTCTGAGTCTCTGCTCCAGTATTTTCTAGAGTAGATTTTACCATCGGGACACTGAGAAGGGATATGCCCTCGATGGTTTCCACATTATCGATTGTCACCCTTTTTGAAAGTTTTGTGTTAATGATGGCAATCATCCCAATCCGTTGGTATGGCGGTCTTGTTGCTGCACCAAGCTGCCTGTAGGACCCTTAAGAGAGTAATAGATCCCCTGCTCGCTGATGCACCCATGTACTTAACCATTATTCTGGTGTATAACCATCAATGACCTGATGCTGCTTTGCCCATCCTTGCAATTTTCTCCAGTGCTGCTGCCATTCAGTTTCTTCCATCTTTAATGTCATCATTCATCACCAGTGCGTTTCCTCTTCTGTGCTAGTAGGTTATCATTTGCTGATGCTTGACCTTTGCCCTTACCATCCAGGATTTCTGAGAAATATTTGTTCCTTTCCATCTTTCCATTATATACTTCCCTTCGGGCAGTAAGCAATTTGCCTTGCTTTGTCCTTTATAAAATTTTGAGAGGCATTGTTTTTCCTTCCTCGTGCACCCCCCCCCCCCCCTAATTCTTTAGAAGTCTTTGTAGAATAATGTTATAAGTTGTATGTAACAGCCAGTTAAAATCCTTCTTTGACGATGAATGACACACATTGACCGACAACTAGTTTGTGAGCCATCACAAGACAGGGACGACGTGCGCTTTGGAATTCCCTAGGGTCAAAAAAGAGGTTGCGAGACTGAAGAACACATGGAGAAAGAAAACACTGACGTGCTACATACTTTGGCCGGAAAAGGGGATGAGTTCTAAGGAACCATCGCGTGACAGCTATTACATGCATGTTGATGGGGCACGGGACAGGAAGGGGCTCACTCTTACCGCTTAGTCTATCTATAAAGGACATCTGAATCTTCATATTTGGATCTAAGTGACCGTTTGCCAGTTTCACAACCTATACTGCTAAAACCGTTATAGCGCGTGATTTTCTCGGCGACTTCCAGTTGCCGTGGTTTCCGGAACTTCACACTACCTGGTAGGCGTCACATCTGGGTTCCATGTGCCTACCCAACGTTTATAATGGAAACCTGACTTCAGCGCTTGTGCTTCAGGGAAGGCGAATGGCAGCGAGTTTTCAGGTAGGGAACTAGTCCACCCCCCTCATAGGGAGCTGACTTCTATACTAGTGAAGTCTCTAACATTTCACTCCCTTTCGGCAGTAATCTTCATATCGCCGGAGTAATCTTTAGCTTTTCTTAACCCAATTTAATACAATATGAAAAACTGTCACAGCGAAAGAAAATACCCTGCGTTCGTGACATTGAAAAAACACATCACGCTTTGCAAGGTCTTCGTTAATCTGTTTTTGTTAACGTGAAATTTGTAGAACATTCTAATAACTCTTTCAGGGATCACACTAGAATTCTTTTCGGACCCCAAAATGAAGGTCTGACGCCCCCCCCCCCCCCCCCTCTTTCCTTGCAAATTTAAAAGATAGCTTTCAACGTGATAACATAAGCTTTGGCTTATGCCCGTCTTGTGCCATGAAAGCTTAGCGGTATGCATGTAGCGAGTTTGAAAATGATTGAGGCCTTTGGATTTAAAAAGACTTTGCTCAGCAAAAAAAGCTATTAGGTTCATTAAGCTATCATTACATATTTTCCATGACAAGCATTATCAGCGAACCTCGCAATCTATGGAGGGACCTGAGATCGATCCGATTTAGACTTCAGGACCCAAGTGATCATTCTGGATCTATCTTATCTATCTTCTATCTATCTATCTATCTATCTATCTATCTATCTATCTATCTATCTATCTATCTATCTATCTATCTATCTATCTATCTATCTATCTATCTATCTATCTACACTATCTATCTATCTATCTATCTATCTATCTATCTATCTGTTTATTTTATCATGACTAGCTAGCTACCTAGCTGTCCGATCCGTTCTAGTCTGTCCTTTCTTCTCTTCTCTCTCTCGTTCTGCCAGTCCATCCTTCAAACTGCTTCTCTCTCTATTTTCTATCTATTTTTATTATTATTTATTTATTAGTTTTTTTTTTTTTTTTTTTTTTTTTTGCTTTTTTTCCTTTTTTTTTTTTTTTCTGGTAGAAAGCTTGGGTCGAGCAACCCAGTAGTCCAGATGATGGGGTCTACTTCAGTAAACACGTGAGATCTGCCTTTATGATCTACCTACTGACAAAAAAAAATCATGTCTGTCTTGTAGTTATAGGTGGACAATTTTCTTCTAGTCTACCGTAAAAATGTAACAGGTTTATTAAATTGTTCGCTCCAGTTGATGCATTCTTGACAAAAGTAATAGGCGTCCTCGTACCTTAACCTACGGGGATAACCACGTTTTTTCGCTTTTTTTTTGGCGGACCAGCTAAGAGAGATAGCCCGAACTATATTTTGCTTAATTTAATACAATTCATAATTCGTCTCCCCCCCAATATTACCGTCACCTTATTATATCTATGAAATATATCTTATCCCATGAGCCAATCTGCCGGTATGTCCGTTATCGACAGATTTGTCGCCTTTTTAAACCTCTAGTTTACTTGAATCTTTGCAGAGATAACGGAGTTGATATTGGTTTTACGGTTCATATTATTTTTTGTTAGACATGAAAATATGCGTGCGTGTTGGGTCTTTTTCATCGTTTTCTACATTTTAGATTTCATCCTTACATTCAGTCTTGAACATAAATTCCAGTGTCATTTACTATTGTTTCATGCATCCATACATCTCATTTTTTTCTGGGACGATTCATTTATTACTCACTACATTCAGTCATTCAAGTCAAACATTACAATCATTCATACTTTTACGCGCCTAACTTTGGTACTACTGAAAATCAATTCAATTAGGCTAGGAGCCGCCCACGACTGCTGCCAGCTCCCTCCACTTGATACAAATATATACGGTAGGTAGTCCTTTCGTCACTGAATAGCTTGGCCGCAGAGAGACCAAAAACCACACTGCAAACTGCTAATTCCTTGCGTGACTATAAAGATGTCCCTTATGTGTGTAGCTTATAGGTAGACTGGTCAATTGAAAAATAGCGGATTAGATCGGATGGCCGTAGTCATCGCCTACTCCTACGTGCTGGCATTCCTGCATGATTTTCTTTACAATGTTGTTTACATAGATTTTGTGTAGACCCGTGCCCCTTTCCTCGGGTAGTTATGAGGTTAAAGAGAATTAATAGTGTGAGTGAATTGCAATGAGAATGATTCGGTTTTTGGGGGCTCTTGGGCTAAACTATTGGAGTTTGGCAATAGTCGGTCCACTTAAATGCCTGTGGAATGAAATTGTAGCACTAAGGTAGTAGCTGCCGTCGGATGTAGTATTAGTCCAAGTGTGTAGGTCAGTAGTAGTATGATGCACAGCTTCAGCCTCAGTTAGTAGATCCCTCGTCAGTCATTACTTGAGTATGGACTAATGCCTCTCCCCTGCCTTAATATTCTTTACTAAATGTAACCAACTAATTTGTCTAACGCTTTTGCTGCGTGCGAGTTCTTCCTTTTCTGCTACTAAGATTTGTCTGGGATATGTCTTTCAACAGTAATTTGCGACCCAATGTTCTCCAGTGTGGTAGGGTGCTACAGTAGGTGTATTTGCATTGCCCCTACTTGCTAATGTGTAGGAGATCGGTCTAAGCCTTCATCGCTTCCAGTTGCATTTGGTTACGCTAGTATTTAGTACCGCCTTCAATGTCTTCTACTCTTGCACATACCTTTGAAACCTACAGCTGCAGGATCTTTCCCCTGACTGATCTTTTATCCATATCTAGCCAAGTTGTCCGTGCTAGAATGATGACTGGCCTCTGGGACTGCACGTACTTCTTCCATACGGAAAATCGGACATGGCCAAGCGCATTGGCCCCGTAGTGGCTCGTAAAATTTGCCTGCAGCAGGGATTAGTGATGTTCGTCGCTTGAAGGCCATGATGTCCGATGGCAAACCACCTGATTTGGCATTTGTCAATAAGGGGATGGAAACTTCAACTAAAATTTCCATGGATTGGTGGCTGAAAAGGACACGGATCGATGGAGAAGTATATAGTTGAGCCTTCTTTCTCTGACTTTGTCAAAAGGTTGTCCATATCTCGTCCACCCAATTAGAAAGCCATTGTTAATGGGTAAAGATAAATGCATTTTATAAGTGATCGCAGCTTTTTCTTAAAGTTCGTGTATTCTTTGAATGGCAGTTGCTTCATATAGTTTCCCCATATACCACGCGTTGAAGCTGTGGCAAAGATAGGTCTGGAACAGTTTTGTGGAACTGCTCGGACCGGGAGGCTACAGACTCCCTCTATGACAACCTTTAAGAGCCTATGTTTGTATAATTAACGAGTATATTACGGAACAATATAAGGTAACGATTAACAGAATTTGGACGTTGAACTAACTGAGAATATTTACAGAGTTACGTGACATTTATTTGTCGCCTACGATCTTGTTTAAGAATGTTTGGATAGTAAACAAACGAATTCTCCCTATTTTCAATGGCGTTGAAGAATTGGGCATTGCAGGCCCGTAAGTCTAACATTGAGCATGTGCGCTTGCTTCTGGAGAGTCTAAAATGCATACGTGGTTTCCATTGTATACTGAGCATACGCATTGGAAAGAGGACAAGAACTGGTTAAACGCTTCCCTAGCATGAAGAACCGTATTGTTCAGATTGTCAGCATACTCACATTCACTGACCTAGATTATGATCATTGAAATATATTAAGAAGGACAACAATTTTCATTGAAAGATACTAGATATACAATAGTAGGAATATTAGGCCGAGGGAACTACAAAGATTATGGGGGAGGTGGGAGAGAAAGAGAGAGAATTTAATATTCACCTCATAGGACCATGATTTATTCTGGAAATTTTATGTTCTAGAAACTACGAATATATAACGCGAATGAAAAAACTGGACTGTTCTTTTTAAAGTTACGATGAAATATAACTATTGTTGCTAATATCTGATAATAATTTTACACATGACGCTGCCTATAGAATGAACATTTGTAATCAGTTTAAGCGTCCTATGTTAATAAAATGTGGTTTGTAAAAACCCCGACGGTTTTAGTTCTAGAGGTATGACTTACTCTCTTTGGTTATCACATAACTTATTGCTAAGTAGTTTCCACACACTATGCCAAGAGGAAAATTATCTATTACACACCATCACGAACCAAAATCTGCTAGTTTCGTCGACAGCCCATCAGGAAGAAACATGCCTCACCATCATAGCGAGTAGACGCTGGGATTGGGTTGACCACATCTTCAGAAGAGACTCTGATACTATCACAAAAATTGACATGTAATGGACTCTCGAAGGGAAGCTGACGCGAGGCCAGCCAAAAGCTACCTGTCGGAGAACTGTGGTGGCTGAGATGCAAAGCATTAACCAGAGCTGGGGAACCGCACGAAGGATGGCTGCTGACCGAGCAAAGTGCAGACAGTTTGTTGCTGCCCGACAAGACGCCACTAGATAGTCACTGATGACTTGGTCAGTCAGAGGTCAAGGACAGCAGAAACAAGCCAAGTAGTTCATAAAGTTCTCTGAAGAGACGAACAAAGAATAAAATAATCTTATCTCAGGTAGTTCGTAAGAGGTGACTGACAATAGGTTGTGTACATAAACTACTGTTGCATGAGTGCTTTGGTATAGCCTTTCTGCAAAACAAAGAGTGTGGGGTATTGCAATGGTGGCTTCATGTTCCACACGTATTACATCTGTTGTTTAATCCTAGAAATGTGATGTTTTTCTAGATCACACTTAAGGTAGCGCAGTGGATAATGCACTGGCTTCCTAGCTCTGTGGTCCATGGTTCGATCCCCAGTTGAAGTGGGATTTTTTTAGACCGCAAACGGCTTCGGGGGTCGACCCAGCCTCATGAATTTGGTACCAGAGCAACTCTGGGAAGGTTAAGGCGGCCGGCGTGATGCTGACCATACCACCCGTAGTGTGCCGATGGTCAAGAAAATATGGGCCTAACACCGTATTCCCAATATGCCTCAATGGGCATGTAACGGGATCCTTGACCTTGACTTAAGGTATACATGCGCAAAAGTTGTCTCTTAGATACAGCCGTAGGGGAATGAAGTGTTAGAGACTTCACTAAACTAGATTTCAGTCTTATGAGGTGGGGTGACTAGATCCTTTCTCGTTGCCTTTGCCTGCCTTAACTCAAGAGCAGAGTCTTGTACTCGTATACAGCTGAGTAGGCTGAAACGTGTCGCTGCCTGATGACGTACTCGGAAACCTCGCATCGAGACTTATAACTCTAACCATTCTACCACTTGAAGTTCATTAAAAGTATAGTAACAATTAATATATTTTTCTAAAACAGTTCTATCGTTTCAGTCCGTGAGATCTTATCTTCTATCTTTTATCGCTGTTTATCGATCATCGCAGACGCTCTCAGCGCGTGAAGTAACTGTCCAGAAGTGAGGTTTATTACTCCAGGTCACGTCACGTGACGACAGGAGGGACTAGTCCTAGTACCAGGAGATATAATCATTGTCTGGGAAGAGCCGATGACACTGATTACATAATTATTGCCGTGTTGGTCCGCTGTTGGTGGGAGAATTACTTATGGTGTCTGTAACGAAAAGCTACGTAATTCTTACTCACATTTTGTCAGATCAGACAAAGTGCCGTCTTCGCGTTGAATGTTAACTGTCAATATTTGCAACATTTGTGTCGTTTTCCTTGCCACAAATAATGACATTATGTAAACGGTAGATAGGTCAATAGACAGACAGACAGACAGATGGACAGACCGACAATTTTTCAGACAGACAGACGGACGAACGGACGGACGGACGGACGGACGGACAGACAGACAGATAGACAGACAGACAGACAGATATATAGATAGATAGATAGATAGATAGATAGATAGATAGATAGATAGATAGATAGATAGATAGATAGACAGATAGATAGATAGATAGATAGATAGATAGATAGATAGATAGATAGATAGATAGATAGATAGATAGATAGATAGATAAGACAGATAGATAAGACAGATAGAAATGATAAATTTGATAAGACAGATAGATAAGATCGAAAGATAAGACAGATAGAAATGATAAATTTGATAAGATAGATAGATAAGATAAATTAGATAAGATAAATTAGATTAGAAAGATTAGATAGATAGACAGACAGACTGACTGACGGAAGACTAGTAGGTGCATGAGTGGCGGTTATTTAAGTAGGTGGGTGGGAAGGTGTATGAATCCTCTATGTAACACTGAAAAGCCACCTGGGAATTTAACAACACTTACATCTCTATTAACGACATCTTGGGTTAACGCAGTTACACTTAATTTCTCTAACTATCGCTCAAATAATCAAAATACCACAGCCAAGCAAACCTAGCTCCTTATGGGGCGAGTGCTACTGATATGTGTACCACAAACTATACATGGCAAACGCTATTTGTTTTAAGCTTTTCCTTCAGTGTCTCCTAATCCTCTGTTGTTGTCTGTTGGTTGTCAAAATCTGATATCGTTATGTGTTACTTCAGCAGAAGAAGCTGTCATAACTGAGCATCCATTATCCGGTGTTTCACATTTGTAAAACTGACATAATATCATGTCATCTCGTTCCCACGTGTCATGCATTTGACGTGTTTCCATTCCCCTGCAGCTCTGTCAAGGATTGACAATCCTACATAATCCTAAAGCCATTATCCTAGCATTTTTGTGTGTATCAGCCAATGACAGCATGAAGAGGATTCTTTTGCACACGAGAGAACCAGTTGGAGTGAATTTGTTGGGTCCCCAAACTTGAATCATATGTCTTTACGTTGGCTTGAAAGCCGGACCCTCCGCGTAGTCTGCCCTTGCCTAACCCAGATGGTCTTGCGATTCAGCTATGACATAGCATAAAAATGTAGCAATTATGATTCAGTAAGGATGACAACGTGTTAAACTGAAAATTTTGATGTTTGTTAATTTAAACATATTTTTCGCGCAATGCAAAAGATCTTTGTTGGCATGTCGATAGATTAAAAGCATCTCAGATTGGCTATATCAGGAGTTTATTAAAATAAAACCCACAAAATACCAAAAACAATGTAAAGATATTAAATTATCTAGAAAGAAGGCCTTTCTTAGACAATAAAGCTTTTTGAATCTTATATGTGAATAAGAAACATATTTTAAATAAGAAGGAAAGAAGATCCCTTCCACCCCTTTTTTTCAAACTAGGCATTATGAAGTAGAACTTCCAAAATTAAATAGCTTTTAATTTCTAAACGGCATTCATAATTTGCACTCAATTAAAAATTAAAACATAATAAAGTAATTAATAATACAAAATCCTCTTGTAACGCTGCTAGTGGGCGCACCGCGGTCAGAGCTGAATACATTTAATAATGTCATAACACTTCACACTTTTAATACGTGTTAACTCATGGTATATAAAATTAAGTATCTGTGGAATGATACTTTTTAAAGATCTGATCTTAAAACAGGTATGTTTAACTTTTTACATTCTTAATACGAGTTAATTCATGGCGTATGAACGTAAGAATCTTTGGCATGATTTTTTTTTTTAAGATTTTATTTGAAAACATGTAATTTTATACTAATTACACTAGTCAACAAATTTTCAAAAGTTATTTGTACCAGAAATTAAATATACAATTTCTTATTGATTTTGATATGCTGATTTCAAATATCATAATGAAATTCACCAATTGGCTCTGGGTTTTTTTTTAATGATGAATTTACATTACAGTAGTACAAATAATGTATGCTTGTTTAATTCTCTGGGGTGAATAGCTAGTCTTTCTACTTTAGCATTATAAAAATTGTGGTTACATACTCAATTAATTGATATTTCAACATAAAATGATAGAAAAAAAAACATTATTTAAAGTTCACATATCATGTTTTAAAAAGGCACATTTGAACCCATTCCGTCATTATTCAGTCGCTGTTCGAGCTCTCTTTGCTCGCTTCTTGTAGTCAATCGATGAGGTGTCTCTTGTCACAGTCCAACAGTAATCAGCAAGCATTGAAGGGCTCCAATTGCCTTGATACCTTGTCTCCATAGCAGCAATGTCCTGGTGAAATCGTTCACCATGCTCATCACTGACCGCTCCACAGTTTGACGTAAAGAAATCCAGATGAGAATCCAGAAAATGAATTTTCAAAGACATGTTGCAGCCAAGACTCTTATACTTCAGAAGGAGATTTTCTACAATTTCATTGTAATTATCAGATCTGTTGTTTCCAAGAAAATTGTCCACCACTGACTTAAATGCTAGCCATGCTGCTTTTTCCTTGCCATGCAACACGCAAAGAAACTCGTCATCATGAAGAAGTTTTCGAATTTGCGGACCAACAAATACTCCCTCTCTTATTTTAGCTTCACTCAGTCTTGGAAATTTTCTGATGAGGTATTTGAAAGCCTCATCTGTTTTCTCCATTGCCTTGACAAAGTTTTTCATGAGACCCAGCTTAATGTGCAAGGGTGGCAACAAAATCTTGCTGGTGTCGACAAATGCTGGGTTCTCAACGTTCTTACTGCCAGGCTGCAATGACTGGCTGATTGGCCAATGTCTTCTGATGTAATGGTCACTTCGTGCACGGCTATCCCACTCACCAACAGTACTTGGTGTATCCACCCTGTAGTCCAAGCAAAAGAGCGACCACTTTTAAGTCAACGCAAAGTGACCAATGATGATGATCGTAGTTTATACACTTCAAAAGCTGCTTAATGTTTTCATAAGTTTCTTTTATATGAACTGCGTGACCAACTGGAATTGACGGTAACACTTTACCATTATTCAACAAAACAGCTTTAAGACTCGTCTTGGATGAATCAATGAAAAGCCTCCACTCTTCCCGTATGTAATTGATTTTGAGGGCTGCCATTAAACCAGAAATGTTGTGACACGCAGAAAGGTCACCCTCTTTGAAAAAGAATGTAATAAGCGGCTTCTGGCAGTTCCTATACACAGAAATTGTAACATCTTCTGCCAGGAGATTCCACTGTTGCAATCTGGAACCCAAAAGCTCCGCCTTGTTCTTCGGTAAATTCAAATCTCTTACAAGATCATTCAGTTCACCTTGGGTTATTAAGTGTGGTTTAGTGGATGTAGTTTGCTCAAAATCTGGGTCGCTTGAGGTTGATGGTTCAGGACCACCAATATCCTCTTCTTCATCAGTGGAAGCAGCTGAAAATGATTCTGGCACTTTGGGAACTGGTAGGTCATCGCCATGTGGTACCGGACGTATTGCAGAGGGGATGTTTGGATATTCCAGAGTCCATTTTTTCTTCTTTGATATGCCTTTCCCAATTGGAGGGACCATGCAAAAGTAACAGTTGTTGAGATGATCAGTGGGCTCTCTCCAAATCATTGGGACTGCAAAATGTATAGCTTGCCTTTTGCCAGTCAACCACAGTTTAAGATGTGCTGCACATGTATTGCAGCATGTGTGTGGCGCCCAGCTCTTATCTTGATCTATTCTGCAGCCAAAATACAAACTGTACGCCTTCTTAATCACTTTAGTTATATTTCGTTTTTGTGATAGAAATGTCACTGCACCACATATATAACAGAAATTATTAGCACTGTTCACACATGTCCTAGGCATTTCTAACTACGATACTTTTAATAAGGACAAATGCACTAACTAATGGCAAAATTTTATCAGAGATATTTATACACAAAGGTGATGTAATCATAGGTAGGATTGCATCATCAACTTCTAGTTACATTTTTATTGGTCATTAGAAAAAGTTATGCAATCGCCCACAACAGTTGCATCACATATATAAATTGACCATAATTAAAATAAACTAAAATGTGGAAAAAAGAAAAAAAAAAGGTAAGCGAGGCTGTCAGGGGGCGTCACCGTTACAGAGCAGCAAACACTATGGGGATAGTTGAAACTACTGCAGAAAGAAGAGGAGATGAACTACAAAAAAAAAAAAAAAAAGCATTGGCACGATGAGAGATGTAGAAGGACACGAGAAACTCTTGAACAACTTTCATTCAAGAAAGGCACAAAACCACAACACTGCTCAGACTGAAAGAAGAGAATGTAGTATTAGATTGTCGGCCAACTATGATACCAGTTTGTTAGTTTTGTCAATCAAAAAGTTCGTTAAGGTACATTCTATAGATTGTTAGTTTTGTCAATCAAAATGTTCGTTAAGGGACATTCTATAGATTGTTAGTTTTGTCAATTAAAACGTTCGTTAAGGTACATTCTATAGATTGTTAGTTTTGTCAATCAAAAAGTTCGTTAAGGGACATTCTATAGATTGTTAGTTTTGTCAATCAAAAAGTTCGTTAAGGTACATTCTATAGATTGTTAGTTTTGTCAATCAAAAAGTTCGTTAAGGTACATTTTATAGATTGTTAGTTTTGTCAATCAAAAAGTTCGTTAAGGGACATTCTATAAATTCTTAGTTTTGTCAATCAAAAAGTTCGTTAAGGGACATTCTATAAATTGTTAGTTTTGTCAATCAAAACGTTCGTTAAGGGACATTCTATAGTTGGTTAGTTTTGTCAATCAAATAGTTCGTTAAGGGACATTCTATAGATCGCAAAGTACCTATTTGTTGTCCTTGCTCTGGAGTCCACAGCGGAAGGAAGATAGAGGGAGACCAAGGAACGCATGGAGAAGAGAACTGGAGACAGACATGAAGGGGTGACGATGACACGGAAACACATTGGCCTGATGGTACGTGACAGGAAGATTTGGCACAAGTTTGTTGAAGGCCCAGGTGCGTTGGGGAGCTAAATGGAACTGCGTTTTGATTTAACCAAAGCACTTAAGTCTAGGTTGAGAGGAACGTGCCTCGCCACCAGAAGGCAAAACCCGCAAACAAAAAGAATAGTTACTAATGAATATCACAAGAGAATCGTGAAGAAGAAAGGACTGTATGTTATCCGCTCTATTTGCAAAGACTCATGACTAATACGAACAACAGATATCATCACCACTATATGAAGAACAGTAGACCTTACAATATCTCTCTTTTGCTGCCCTAGGACCTATAATAGTCAGTGTTACTTGGAATGTGCAATGTTGCTTCAAGATTCACGGTCAACTATATCATCATTAGAATTATTTTCCATTGCGTTACTGTGACAAAATTTGTTCGTTCTCTTCTTCGGGTCTTCAATCCTCTCCGGCAGTATTACTCCACCACTCTTTCTACTCGCTAAATCTTAGCCTTGTTTATTGTTTACTCTTTCGTCGTTCAAAGTTATCTTATCATACATATCTTGTCACACCCTAATAGTACCTGACCGCTCAGTGAGTTTGTTAGATTACGGCAAAATTCGAAGTCTCAGCACTATATAGTGGATTGACTGATGAGCTATGATTACCTTTGCACAAGATGACATAGAGTGAAAACCCAGACATTTGTCGACAAAGGTAGATAACAACATTTGATACGCAGACATGGGTTGCAGATGACTGCCACAAACCAGGTTGAGCAGGGGTTCCAATATGGCTGACATACGGTATCTGGAGATATGCGTCAGTTCGCAAACATGACGTGCCCAAATAAACGTCCTATTTCACTGGGATTTCAGAAGATGACAATCTTGTTAAAGATTAAGACACGGAAAGTGATGTAACACTTCCGGCAGATTGAATTCGTTGTAATAATCAAATGTGAAAAAAGTAGGAGGAGGTCAGCGATAGATGTGTGAAGTAGTGAGTTGGTAAACATGAATGGCGATACGGAAGTAGCAAGATCTTATATGGTCATGGACTTTTAAAATACCATGTAAAGGGCAATATCTTATATTGTCATGTTGTAAGGTCTGCGTGAGGGTAGTGGGGGGACCCCTACCAAAATCAGATACTTATTTGCAATTGGTTCGGCATTTGAGATGCCAAGATAAACTGCTCCTGATTGGATCTCTTCTCAACAAAGCAACATGGGTGTGTAGGCGAAGATTTCGCTTATAACATACTGCTTTGTAAGACTACTTCACTGACTTACAATTTTGTCATTGAGAGGTCACAGACAACCAAAAAAAGCTCGTAACCAGGATAACCTTTAGAGGATACCCTATAGGACCAACCAGGATTAGCAGTAGCTGCTAAAATTAGAGAGCGGAAAACTCCCATAATAATACTGAAAGTCCAAGCCTTTGTTCTGTGGAAATAGTAGAAGTACTGAGCACTCTATAACTTCATCTATCTGAAGGATTACTAGATCTTAAACTAGTTGCAGTAAATTACAGATATTTTGTGCATCAAGCCTGTGTATTACCTCGTCCGATATCGGGGTAAGTTGTAATGTATATATTTTATTCTTTTATATTTGCATTTTAACATGTAAAATTTGCTTGTGGATGTACAGTTGCATATGAGGCTCGCAGCCTCATCACGGCAAATAAATTGACACATGAACCATCACTGCAAGAGCTGGTGCCTGCTTCAGGGGGTTTCCTCACAACGAACCAACAGCAAAGGTAGCTCCAGGCTATATAGAGAGCAGGGAGTGGATGATGATATCATGGTGTACCTATTTAGTATACTAGCACTTTAGGAATTTTCATATGTATATATACATATATATATTTTGTTTGTCGTCTTCCGCTGTCCAAAAGCACTTTATCCGACTCACGTGAGATAAAATTCACTCTCAGGGAGGGTAAACATTCTGAGGAAGATAAAGTGGTGAATGGAAGCGGAGATCGCATGATGCTTGTATCAGGAGACCCACTATTCAATATAAGTTGCCAGAAGTCGACGTTAGACACCAACATCAGACGGGTCTAGAAGACGCTAGACAATCTTTGTAGTTACCCTAGCCTTACTGCATGGGACGTGCTGCAGCCACCAGAATTGACTATTGAATAGAAGGGACAGTCCAAGGCATCTGTGGGAACCAACAGCGACTGAAGCAGACGCCAACCAACCTCACACCAGCAGCTAAGCACCATAACGACGCAGCCACTGGACACTTACAATTTTATTTTCTGAAAAAATATCTACCTACAGTTAAGATCAACCAATGAAGAAAATATCTACCTACAGTTAAGATCGACCAATGAGGAAAATATCTACCTACAGTTAAGATCGACCAATGAGGAAAATATCTACCTACAGTTAAGATCGACCAATGAGGAAAATATCTACCTACAGTTAAGATCGACCAATGAGGAAAATATCTACCTACAGTTAAGATCGATCAATGAGGAAAATATCTACCTACAGTTAAGATCGACCAATGAGGAAAATATCTACCTACAGTTAAGATCGACCAATGAGGAAAATATCAGTGGCTCATTTTTTGTAAACAACTCTATTTATTTTAATCTTGTTAAACTGTAAGTGATAATTAAACTTGTTTATCTGTAACTTTAAATCTATAGTTGGATTAATCACTATTGAGTGAAATGTATGTCTGCACCTGTATGACTCATATTGTTTTTAAGTACATAACCATTTAGAGCTGTTAAATTAATAGATGCTGAATCATCTTCAGCTTGGGGCTCAGAAATCGAGCAATATATTTCCTCACAGAAAGGGGGGAGAATAACAAGTTCATGACAACTTAGATGATCTCAGTTGTTACGCTTGCTTTTCTTTAAAATCCCGAGAAGCTCCCTTAAATAGAAGCATCATTCTCTTCTACTTAAATCTCTACCAAGAGTAATCTTGAGCGAAGGTTTGAAGACCCTCACCATTATACTCTAAGTTTGGCCAGTGTTGGACCACTACTGCGGAGCACAGGAGGCAATCCTGCTACAGCTACTTAAGGCGTCACTACGGCAGTTGGTCCCCTTCCAACACGCCTGCACTAAGCAGTCACGTGGTCTTGCAGCTGTGGTTTCTGTTGTTTTACATCATGAAGTTGCCAGTCCCATGCTCAACCTCATTAGTCACGTGAGGGTGCGGTAGTTACTGTGCAGGACTTCAGCTTTTCCTATTAAAAACAAAAAAAAAATGCTTTTCCTAACATGCAATGTAAAACACGTCGCCACAGAGCTTTAGATTACATGGTATTTCCAAGGATTTTTATTCGACTTTCAAAAAAAAAAAAAAAAAAAAAATTGAGCCCTGAATATGATCTCCCCCTCACTCTCATCTCAAACAGAAAAGTTATGAGAACGCCACTGTTCTTAATAATAATAATTCTAGTTGAGTCATGTAACTGAACTTCATTCGGTGGCTTATGGCTTACTGTTTATGCACGATGTTCTAAGTTCTGAGTTCTCTTTATGTGCATTTTTTTTTTTTTAAATTGCGCTCTGATATAACCGAAGGACTCCTATCTAGGTTGAAATATGCGTGCCTCATCACAGTATGGCAAATACGTCATTGAAAATGGAGGAACGTCATTCAGTAACTTATAGCTTACTGCTTTTCATAGCTGCATTAGAGTTTAGACAGAGTTCCATTTGTTTTAATGGTAATTGCCCTATGATATAACCGAAGAACTTCTGTCTAGACTGAAACGTGCGTGTCTCGCCACAGAATGGGAGACACATCAAACAATAAAGGAGGAAAGTTAGTTCAAGCTTTTCGAATGTTATTTATGTGTCTTGGAAATTGAATAACATCTCGGAGAAGACCACAACTAACCATCCACTCTTTGACGTCTGACATATCTTCGTTCTACAAATGACGGGGTTTTTTTTTTTTCAGACCATCCAGTAACGACTTTCTTGATTATGCAGATCTTGACATCATCATACGACAGAATAGTTACAATAATGG
The DNA here is from genome assembly GCA_024509875.1 of Oreohelix idahoensis. Lineage (NCBI taxonomy): Eukaryota > Metazoa > Mollusca > Gastropoda > Stylommatophora > Oreohelicidae > Oreohelix > Oreohelix idahoensis. The sequence goes on from JAMPIV010005531.1 coordinate 50,314, forward strand.
CCGACAGCCGCGTAATCACAGCAAACTCTAATTTGGATTCAATATTGATCTGCGAACAGAGGGCGTTGTTGATGGCTCTCTCGCGTGTCTTTCTTTGGTTGTAGACACGACCTAAGCCGGTCTGTTAAGTACATATGATTCCATCGCCTTGTTCAGTTTCTCTTCATAAATAGTGCTTGGAGCACTTTGTCCCCGTACGGGACACGTAAGTCAAAGGTCGTCAAAAACTCTTGCAGGGATGGTTAATGCAGCACTATGTTTTGTATGATGAAGTTGCAAGCCCAGTATGTAAGCTTTATGCGTACTCTTTTACGATGTGCTTGATAGAGAGGGGCTTACGATTGGCAGTGTGGATAGTGCGCGTGACTCTTGCGACAAAGTTACCAGGATCCGGGGAAGTAAACACCAGCCAGGATGGGACTTGTCTGTCTATCTATCTATCTATCTATCTATCTATCTATCTATCTATCTATCTATCTATCTATCTATCTATCTATCTATCTATCTATCTATCTATCTATCTATCTATCTATCTATAGTGTCCTATATTTAGATATCAGATGGGAGTTACGGGACTTGGAATAATGGCCGTTGGGAGATGTTAGACATGTTTGTATCTCTCTGAATAATAAATGTTAAGAACGACAAGAGTCTAGCATTGGTTCATTTATCTATCTATCTATCTATCTATCTATCTATCTATCTATCTATCTATCTATCTATCTATCTATCTATCTATCTATCTATCTATCTATCTAATCTAACTATCTATCTATCTATCTATCTATCTATCTATCTATCTATCTATCTATCTATCTATCTATCTATCTATCTATCTATCTGTCTACCTACTCGCCTTCCTTCTTTTTTGTCTAGATTGTCTGGTTTACATGTCTGTCTGTCTTATCTGGTCTGATCTGTCTCGCTGTCTGTTTATCTATCTGAATCTGTTTAGTTTGTCTTTCTGTGAATATGTCTATCTGTCAGTTCTGTTCTGATCTATCCATTTTGTCTGTCAGTTCTGGTCTGTGTGCACGTCCATCTATCTCCCTGCCAGATCTGCAAATTCGCCTGTCTGTCTGCCTGTTTACCTGTCTGGTCTCCATGTCTGTGTGATCTAGTTGTCTGTCTTGTCAGTGGGTCTTCTTTGTCTGTCTGATTTGCTCTGGTTGATCTGTCTAGTTTGTGTATCTTCTGTCTGCTTTTCTGTTTATATGATCTGATCAGTCTGCTTGCCCGGTCTGACCTGTCTATCTAGTACGGTCTAACTTACTGTGCTTGATCTATCTATCTATCTATCTATCTATCTATCTATCTATCTATCTATCTATCTATCTATCTATCTATCTATCTATCTATCTATCTATCTATCTATCCGTCTGTCTGTCTGTCTGTCTGTCTGTCAACCTGCCTGCCAGTCGGACTATCTACCTATGTGTCTCACTATTCAGGTATCTCTTATCACGTTAGACTAAAACGTTATAGGATAACACAGGTGTAGTAAAATGGACAGAAGCAGCACATACAAGTTGAAGGAGATAAATGCTAGAATGTTAAACGTCTTCTCCTGCCAGATTATCACCCCTTAAAAATAAAGTGTGGTCAGGTTTCTTTGATCTCGATCTCTCATACGATCTCTCTCTCTGTCTCTCTCGCTCCCACACAGACACACACAACACACATACATCACGCTAAGTTACTCTCGTTTTCCCTAAGCATTATCCTGGACCTCCATTTGCTCCTTGCTTTGTATGCTGTCTAGTGTTTCACCTGTTCCTCCCTCTTTCATTTCCTCCATCTCCTGCCCGCTGTCTAGAACCCAGCTGGCATTTCCGGTAACTCCTAGCTGAAGACCTCTCACACTGTCTCCGGATGGTTTGTCTCGCCTTGTTTTTTAATACAGCTCTTTTAAATTCATTTTCCTCATCTCTGACAAATACAACATGATGAGTTATTGTTATTGTCATCACGATGATCGACACAAATACAACATGATGAGTTATTGTTATTGTCATCACGATGATCGACACAAATACAACATGATGAGTTATTGTTATTGTCATCACGATGGTCGACACAAATACAACATGATGAGTTATTGTTATTGTCATCACGATGATCGACACAAATACAACATGATGAGTTATTGTTCTTGTCATCACGATGATCGACACAAATACAACATGATGAGTTATTGTTATTGTCATCACGATGATCGACACAAATACAACATGATGAGTTATTGTTCTTGTCATCACGATGATCGACACAAATACAACATGATGAGTTATTGTTATTGTCATCACGATGATCGACACAAATACAACATGATGAGTTATTGTTCTTGTCATCACGATGATCGACACAAATACAACATGATGAGTTATTGTTCTTGTCATCACGATGATCGACACAAATACAACATGATGAGTTATTGTTCTTGTCATCACGATGATCGACACAAATACAACATGATGAGTTATTGTTATTGTCATCACGATGATCGACACAAATACAACATGATGAGTTATTGTTCTTGTCATCACGATGATCGACACAAATACAACATGATGAGTTATTGTTCTTGTCATCACGATGATCGACACAAATACAACATGATGAGTTATTGTTCTTGTCATCACGATGATCGACACAAATACAACATGATAATGTCTTCTTCTTGTCATCACGATGATCGACACAAATACAACATGATGAGTTATTGTTATTGTCATCCCGATGATCGACACAAATACAACATGATGAGTTATTGTTCTTGTCATCACGATGATCGACACAAATACAACATAATGAGATATTGTTCTTGTCATCACGATGATCGACACAAATACAACATGATGAGTTATTGTTCTTGTCATCACGATGATCGACACAAATACAACATGATGAGTTATTGTTCTTGTCATCACGATGATCGACACAAATACAACATGATGAGTTATTGTTCTTGTCATCACGATGATCGACACAAATACAACATGATGAGTTATTGTTATTGTCATCACGATGATCGACACAAATACAACATGATGAGTTATTGTTATTGTCATCACGATGATCGACACAAATACAACATGATGAGTTATTGTTATTGTCATCACGATGATCGACACAAATACAACATTATGAGTTATTGTTATTGTCATCACGATGATCGACACAAATACAACATGATGAGTTATTGTTATTGTCATCACGATGATCGACACAAATACAACATGATGAGTTATTGTTCTTGTCATCACGATGATCGACACAAATACAACATGATGAGTTATTGTTCTTGTCATCACGATGATCGACACAAATACAACATGATGAGTTATTGTTCTTGTCATCACGATGATCGACACAAATACAACATGATGAGTTATTGTTATTGTCATCACGATGATCGACACAAATACAACATGATGAGTTATTGTTATTGTCATCACGATGATCGACACAAATACAACATGATGAGTTATTGTTATTGTCATCACGATGATCGAAACAAATACAACATGATGAGTTATTGTTCTTGTCATCACGATAATCGACACAAATACAACATGATGAGTTATTGTTATTGTCATCACGATGATCGAAACAAAAACAGTGCCAACTTACAGTTGTTAACTCGTTACAGTTATTATGCTTTCGTTCTACAGATCAACTTTTTACACCGAAAGGAACATAATGAGAATAATAATATAAAAAAGTAACAGACAACAAAGCCGCAAAATCAAGAAATAATACAAACCAGCATGGAGTTTTCCCAAAAGGGACGTAACCGGATGTAAGTCTTGTCATTGACGAAGATGTTCTATTCCTAACGTATGTAAAGTTGCATTAATGCCACTGTAGAATGTCCACTACTGATATTCATGTAACACATTGAAGAAATAAAACCAATGATGGAGTTTTCAGCGGTGGTATATTTGAACACAGTTTTTTGCTTTGTTATGTCCGAGTTTTATATTTGTTTAATTCTCATTCAGTTTCTTTCGGAATTATGTATAACATTCATCATCATCGTTATTTTCTGTTTCGCTCCCTGTGGAGCATGGAGATACTACAGCAGCTGGTCCACTTGCAGAATACCTGCATAAAGCGTTCACACGCTCTTACAGAGGCGGATTCCGTAACAATTTGTTTTACTTGATAAGGTTACCAGCCCCTTGCACAAACTCATATTAGTTGCCTTAGGGATATTGTGGTGGTATTGTCTCCCCTGCTCCGCAGTAGTGATTAAACAATGGCCAGACTTCATGATGAGGGTATTCAAAGGTATCAATCTTCGCTCAAGATTACTGATGCGAGAGATATAAATAGAATAATGATGCTGTTATTTAGGGGAGCCGCACAGAATTTTAAAGTAAAGCAAGCATAACAACTGCGATCATCTAAGCTGTCATGAACTTATTATTCTCCCGCCTCTTCTGTAAGTTAAATATTTTCGCTCGTAATTCTGAGCCCCCAGCTGAAGGTAATTCAGCAAAATCTTAATCTAATAGCTCTATATGGTTATGTATTTTTTTTTATCGTACGCCCGCTATTACTCGAGGTGAAATCTCCGGTTATTATGTCTAACCTGAGACTGATTTTACGTGAGTATCCCTTTTTCCCTGTACAATGACAGGTGTCCTCTCGCCATTCAGGCAGATACTCGCCGATTTCGGCTGGGTCGGCGCAGGAGCCGTTCAGGTTACTCCAGTCCCTGGTCGACGACCCTCTTTAAAATGTCCTCGCCAGGGCTCGAATTATTCGAGTCCAAGTCCCGGTCAACGACACTACTTCAAATGTCCTCGCCAGGGCTCGAACCTGGATCACCCGATCGCCAGCGCAGTGTGGGTTATATATTTAAAACAGTAAAATTCATACGGATGCAGACATACAATTCACTCAATAGTAATTAATACAACTATAGCTTTAAAGTTACAGAGAAACATGTTCAATAACACTGGCTAACAAAAAAAAAATTTTTTTTTCTTTCTCTAACACTTCTATGTTTTTCTGGTCAATTTTAATGCGCTGTTTTTAAATCTGCAAACCGTTTTTCTCTATCAGGTCGGGATCTCTAGAAATACGCAATTGAAGTTTTTACAACGCATACAGTATTACAACATCATTTGTACAAGAAGTATAACAGTTATGTAGGCTTTAATTTATTTGCAGTCGACTTTCGTCAGTGAATGGCATGTGGTACATCGCGATGAAGCATCCAACAATAATCGGCAAGCATGGTCACACTCCACCGTCCTTGATAACGTGACTCCATTACGGCGATATCTTGATGGAATCGTTCTCCATGTTCATCGCTGACTTCGCCAAGGTTGTCAGGGAAAAAGTCAAGATTGATTTCACATTGTGATTTGGGAGGCAAGTTAAAAAAAAAGCGTTTCTCTTGCATTCATAGTTGACACGCTTACGACAGACCCGCCCTCAAACCCCCCCCCCCCCCCCCACTCCCCCGTATTTAAAAAAAAAAAGTTTATAAACCAATAGAACGGAATTGAATCAGTTCTACAAGTTAACGGTACAAAGAAAACAAGGGAAATCGCTGCCGTTGCCTTCTCTAACTCAAGATCAGAATCAGGCACCCTTTTACAGCTGGTTTGACTGATGCGTGACACCTGTTCCCTTCCTCGCTGCCGTTGCCTTCTCTAACTCAAGATCAGAGGCAGGTACCCTTTTACAGCTGGTTTGACTGATGCGTGACACCTGTTCCCTTCCTCGCTGCCGTTTCCTTCTCTAACTCAAGATCAGAGTCAGGCACCCTTTTACAGCTGGTTTGACTGATGCGTGACACATGTTCCCTTCCTCGCTGCCGTTGCCTTCTCTAACTCAGGATCAGAGTCAGGTACCCATTTACAGCTGTTATGAAGTGTTAGAGACTTCACCATACTAGGTCCAGCATCGAGAGATGGGATCTACCTAGCTATAAATGGGTACTTAACTTTGAGTTAGGGAAGAAAAAGACAGCGAGGAAGGAAACTGGTCTCCCCACCTCTCGATGCTGGACCTAGTATGGTGAAGTCTCTAACACTCCATAACCAGCTGTAAATGGGTACCTGACTCTGATCCTGAGTTAGAGAAGGCAACGGCAGCGAGGAAGGGAACATGTGTCACGCATCAGTCAAACCAGCTGTAAAAGGGTGCCTGACTCTGATCTTGAGTTAGAGAAGGCAACGGCAGCGAGAAAGGGAGCAGGTGTCACGCATAAGTCAAACCAGCTGTAAAAGGGTACCTGCCTCTGATCTTGAGTTAGAGAAGGCAACGGCAGCGAGGAAGGGAACAGGTGTCACGCATCAGTCTAACCAGCTGTAAAAGGGTACCTGCCTCTGATCTTGAGTTAGAGAAGGCAACGGCAGCGAGGAAGGGAACAGGCCACCCCACCTCATGAAGCTGGGACCCAGTACATCGAAGTCTATAACACTTCACTCCCCTACGGCAGAATGTGCTACGTGACTACAACCTTACGAACGGCAGGCGTGTTTTAAAAAAAATTCTAAGCAACGGGGGAGGGGGGAGAGGACAATGACACTTTTTTCAGTCAAGAAAGAGTACGGTGATCGGTTTGGGTAATAAATATCCAGAATTTGATTTAACCGGTGAGTAAACGCACAAGAACCTTATATTTTTATGCCCAAGCTGCATACGATCCCTGATAGGCCACACCTTTCTTGCATAATGTTCCTGTCTGTTGCGGCTGTCCCATTCACATAGGAAGCAACAAAATTTAGTATACCCAGTCTGCATGCCCGTGAGAATTGCAATGACCTTTAGGTCTCCACAAATCCGCCATTGGTAGTCATTGTACTTTATTTTTGCCAAAAGTATAGCCACATTGTCATAAGTTTCTTTCATATGAACAGAGTAGGCGACTGGAATTGATGAAAATAAATTTCCATTATGCAATAACACGGCTTTTAGACTAGTCTTGGAAGAGTCGATGAAAAGTCGCCACTCGTTGACTATGTGCTCATGACCGAGGTGCACCATTAGACCTTTTACATCTTTGCAATAGCAAATGTCATCATCCATCTCAAAGTATTGAACAAGTTCTCTGTGTCTATGACGAAATTTAGATATCAGAGTATTGGGCGCTAAAAGATTCCATTCTTTGAGTCGCGAACCGAGTAATTCCGCTTGTCCTTTGGTGAGAGCAAGATCACGTATTAGATCTGAAAGTTCTGAATGGTTAATTAAGTGAACACCATCATTCACCGGTATATAATCCGAGTCAGAATTAGTTTCTAAAGCAGGTAAACTATCACTTTCTGATGTTCATTCACATCCAATGGATATTGTTCTGGTGGAACTGGGATCGGACACGTGATTGGATCATGAGGCACTGGTTTCAAAACCGATTCAATATTTGGATAAACCACAGACTTTCTAGTTTTAAAAGTGAAACCATAGATATTTGTCAAGCAGAAGTAACAATCAGTAGCGTGATTTATCGGTTCACGCCATATTACTGGCACTCCAAAAGGCATCAACTTATGCTTCGGCGATTTTCGTAACCAACCTGCCAATGTATTTGCACAAGTCGAACAAACTGCATTTGGCATCCAAGATTTATTTGCATCATCAACTTTCGAATCGAAATAAAGTTCATATGCTTTCTTTAGCAATGTTGTAAAGTTTTTCTGGTGAACACGATCGGTAAAATATCCGCACACGTAACAGAACAGATCAGCCGAATTTCTACAACTTCTAGAAGCCATATTTCACTCAGAATTATTTCAAAATACAGTAACTATTTGAAATATAACGTAACATATGTCATGCATCTTTTAGCAGTATAAAAAGTAGAATTATTTTGCATTTTATTAATTTTAAAAAAGTTATATAGTAAAAATGAAACGGAGCAAATAACGGTTTCCCAAAAATATATTTATTCACAAATATCTTAAGAACCTGACGTGATAGAGATAAACGGATTTCAAATTTGAAATCAGCGCAAGAAACTGACCTAAGAACACTTATTCTTATATAAGAAAGAAAAATGTTGTTTGTCAGTGTAATCGCTTATGGGTTAACAAGCGGTATTTAATAATACTGTTTATGACAATGAAGCAATGATACTTATCATCATCGGATGATTTAAACTGTGATGGAACTTATGAAAAATTTGGAAATGTTATGCTACTTAGCTTCCAGTTGGGGGAGCCGGGCTGGTGTAATGGTTACAACGTTGTACTAGCGTCCACGTTTTCAAGGTTCAAGCCCGGTCGTCGGCGCTTGAAGGAGTGTCAACGACCGGGGTTTTTGACGGAATAATCTGAACGGCTCCTGAGATAAACCCTCTGTGGATGGGAAGGAGCGAAGCCTAACCGGGTTGGAAGGAAAATCCTCAGATTCCCCAGCCTCGCAATAACATGTCATTGGGCCGAAGGGCTGAAAGCCCAAGTGCCGCTGGTTAAGAAAAAAAAAAAAAAAAAGCTTCCAGTTGGGGTCGGTTGGCGTCTACTTCTGCCGCCATGATTCCCATAGGTGCCTCGGACTGTACCTCTCTGCAATAGTCTAGTGGCTGTACCACGTCGAATGCAACACGGCTGAGGCAATTACAAAGGTTGTCAAGCGTCTTCAAGACCAATTTGATGTTATTGTCTAGCGTTGACTGCTGGTAACTTGAACCACAAACTGAAAGGAGACAAATGTCTCTGCTAAGTATTGGGTCTCCTGACATAGTCATCCCGCGATCTTCATTTGCATCCACCACTTAATTTTAACCCCAGTGAGTCGTATGAAATTGCTTCTGGACAGCAGAAGACAACAATTAAAAAAATATATATATATATTTAAGTATATACAAGGTATATATATATTTTTTTTTCTGTAACCAGCGGCACTCGAGCTTTCCAGCTCTTTTGGCCCAATGACATGTCATTGCGAGGCTGGGGGGTCAGTGGACTTTCCTTCCAACCCGGTCAGGAGCTTCGCTCCTTCCCATCCACACGGGATTTATGTGCAGGAGCCGTTCATGCTATTCAGTCAAATTTCCGGTCGTAAACATTCCTTCAAACGCTGACGCCCGGGTTTGAACCATGAAAACCTGGTCGCCAGTACAACGCCGTAGCCATTACACCAGCGCGGCTGCCCTATATATATATATATATATATATATGTGTGTCACGGATTGCCTCCCCTGCTTTGCAGTAGTGGTCCAACAAGGCCAAAACTCAAGAGTATCTAAATGGGTCGTCAAAGGTGTTTACCTTTGCACAAGATTAATCTTGGCAGAGATGTAGATAGAAGTGTAGTGGCACTTCTATCCGAAGGGAGTGTTCACAAGATAATTCAGAAGTCAAGAACCATGCGGCATAGCGCTGAGCAATGGTTAACTAATATCTGTGCGTCGCCTTTTGTGAAGGATTTAAGCAATGGTTTTAAGCTCGTTCAAGCCCCCAGCTGAGTTAATTCAGCGAATTCCTCTTATAAAGGTATAGCTCTGTTTAGAGGTAAATATAGGTCTAGGTATATATACGAGGGTCGTTCAAGTCAAACCGGGACTTTTTGTTCTGGAAGTACAGGAAGGAATGCTAGCGTGGTGGTACTACTGACAGTAGTAAGTAACAAGTGTGACCTACTCGTATTACCGTTACCGTTATTACCGTTAGGTGGCGTACGCGTCACGGGTCAGTCCCTGATAGATAATGAAAATGGCGGACAACAGAGTTAGTGCACGTTGGGTGCCAAGACAGCTTTCCGCTTTTGACCGGCAGAGAAGAGTTCAAGTCTGCACTGAGTTGAAGGATCGTTTTGGCAGTATATAAATAAAATATTCTGGCTCATACGTTTGCTTTCATACATATAAAAAACTGAATCGACTATGATTGTTTAGTTTTAAAACAACAGGTAACAAATTTAATAATCAATTAGTATTAACAGTTTAAAATAAATAATCTGCTGGTGACTTTTATATTGGAATGAAATTATCTCTTCACAGAGATTTAGGGTGAAGATATAGTTCAGAAAAATTATGTCCTTTTTGCTGTTGCCTTTTTATAAGCACTTAACTTTTAGGTGAGTCCTGCAACTGTGATTTCTTCACTGCGTGGTGATGAGGGCACTTCTGCACACACTTTGTCCGATTTAGGCGGTTGGTGTTAAATTCCCTGCATTTCACTCACAACTAGCTTCGTTCCACGAACTTTTGGACAAAATAGAAAGAACAAAATGCTTCTGCTAAGTACACTGAGTTGGAAGCTTAACAGGTGCATCTTCTCGTTGTCCACCCACCAATGTTAATCTCTCAGAAGAATTAAATTCTTGATCATACACAGTGCAACTCAGGAAAGATTAATAAAATTCACCAATATTCCTCTGGGTATTAAGTGGGAACTGTATCTGGGTTGGGTGTTTCATTTAAAATATCCGCTCGCGTGTTTTAAAATATTAATTTTAATATTCCACGCGGGACCTCTGTCTAATCATACAGTAATATTTCCGATGGCATCTTGTGCACAACTCAGATTATCGTGATAATCACAAACAGGGAAGGTCCCGTGAAAAGTGTATCTCATATCGTCTGTGATCGTGTGTTCTCCAGACAGACAATCTTGGCTACCTATTCATCCTCGTACGAGACCATATTGTCTCCTATCAAAGGTGGCCGGCGACTGAGTCGATTGATAAGCCTATTATCGCTGACCGGTGTAATTACCTGGCGGAACGTAAATAAGTCTGAGCAGTGATAAACAAGATAAAGACAGTCCCATAACAGATACTTCCGTAGGGGAGTAGAGTGTTAGAGACTTCACCCTACTAGATCTAGCATAGAAAGTAAAATAATGAATGAAAGGGCATGAAATTGCCAAATAATAAGCGAATGGAGAGAAAATGAAGAAGAAGAAAGGATACTGCCGTAGTATCTAAAGGTGTGAGAGAGCGACCAAAAGAACACGTACAGACGGTTCGTCACAATATATATATATATATATATATATATATATATATATATATATATATATATATATATATATATATATATATATATATACACACAAAGTATGCGCTTGTTAATAATACATACTACACCATGATATCATCCTCCACTCTCTGCTCTCTATGGAGACTGGGACCACCTCTGCTGTTGGCTTCTTGTGAGAAAACCCGCACGAAGCAGTCACCAGTTCTTGCAATGGCGGTTAATGTGTCCAGTTATTTGCAGTGGCGAGGTTGCCAGCCTCATATGCTACTGTACATCTATAAGCAAATTATACATGTCAAAAGGGAAATATAAACTGATAAAATGTACATATTACAACTTTATCCGAGTTTCTCGGGCGAGCACATATATGTTGCACAGCAAATGTCCGAATATTTTGAGGCAACTGCTTAAGATACAGTATCTTTCAGGTGAGTTAGGTATCTAACTTAGAGCACTTGAAGTTGGATCCTAGAACTTAAGCGCAAAGTGATGTCTCTGGGGCTCCTCTCTTCTAACCTTAGAATTCAAGTCCCGTCCTATGGCCTGTCCTAAATTTTAGTCCTAATATTCCGTGTTTCTGGCTGTCTATGATTTCTTTTCGATGAACTTGGAATTCATTGAAGTAGTTAGCGAAAATTTGCGCCTACGCACCCAGGTTGCTACTTTGAGGAGAAGTCCAACCTGGAGTAGTCTATCTTAGCATCTCAAATGCCAAACCAATTGCAAATAAGTGTCTGATTTAAGTAGGGCCTATAACTATATATTACCCTATACTCATGTAGAATATTACTGCATGACAACACATTACCCTTTACGTGTGATTTTCAAACTCTATTACCATATAAGGTCTTGCTACTTCTGTGGGTAATTGTCATGTTTACAAACTCACTATTTCACAGATCTAACATTATAATCTCCTCCAAGGTGTTACTTTCTGGTAGTTGATTATCACAATAAATTCCATCTGCCGGAAGTATTACATCACTGTCCGTGTCTTAATCTTTACAAAGATTCTCATCATCCGACATCCCAGTGAGATCAGTTGTGTATTTGGGAACGCCACGTTTGCAGACTGGCACCTTATCATGCGACAACATGGTTTCATTTATCTTCGCAGACAGAAAGTCTGGGTTAACAATAGGCATGTCGCTCAGTGTAGACTCTTACTCCGTCTGTAGGTGGCGATAAGCCAAAAGTCAATGTGACAGGTTCGCACCTTCGCTAAGCGTCGCCGATAACAAAGGAGAAAATAACTAAGAGAAAGGTGTGGGTGAGAGGTGTGATAAGATGTGATCAGAAAATCTTTAACGATGAAAGCGAAAACAACGAATACGGAAAGAATTAGTTCGTAAAGGAGTGAAGGCAAAAAAAAAAAAAAGAACGAAAGTATTTCGTGCCAGGTTATATATATATATATATATATATATATATATATATATATATATATATATATATATATATATATATATATATATATATATATATATATATATATCTATATCTATATATATATATATATATATATATATACTTTATACTTAGAAAAGTTATATGGGATACTGAAGTATACCTGTACTGACTAAATAGCCAAGATACTGTACACATTCTTCTTCTCTTCTTCCGTCCTTAGCCACCGACCGTCAAAGCAGTCAGTGGCCATTACGCCTAGTGGCGTCTTAGGGCAACAGCAGATAGGCTTTCTTTGCCATTGTTTCCCATCACGCCTATTGGCGTCTTTAGGGCAACGGCAAATCAATCCATTTGCTGTTGTTTCCGTAATCGAAGTGACTAGCAAACGGGTGATCAGCCCGTTGGTACTGTACACATACAGTACTGTATTTCAGTGAATGTACTGTATCTGGCAAGGTAATACTGAACAGTATATGTATGGGTTAAGTAGTAAAATCCTTTAACAGCTTGGAGAATTTTTTCTTTTTTCTTAAGGATCGTCGTGACTGTCGAGTGCGACATGCCCAAATCACGAGCTATAGCATTCACTGGTTTTCCACCTCTGTGATGTTTAATTACCGTTTGTTTCACTTCCAAATCGATACTTTTCCTTTGTCTCTTGCTGCTGCTGTCACTAGAACTGGTTTTGCTGCGTTTGGGAGCCATGATGCACTTCACGGTAATGTATTTTCGAAAGTTCACATTAAAATAACGATAGTAAGTACAGTACAGTACATACATAGGCCAGTAACATAGGCGTTTATTATGATTATCAAGACATATGTACTGTATTATAGGTTATATATGTACTGTACCATTATACTCCTGGCATCGCAATCGCTTTGTACTGTATACAAGAGACATGAGATACACGTGTTGCGTGCGGGAAGCTGTTGCTTTCGCTACGTCCGGTTACGTCCGCTTCGCCTGTTCTCCGATCGCGATTTCTGAACTCTATTATAACCTTACGGGACCACGGACGTATATGCGGTCGGACGTTGTCCGAACGGACGTTATGCGGCGCATGACTGTTTATATATATATATATATATATATATATATATATATATATATATATATATAGATATGTATATATATATATATATATATATATATATATTTATATATATATACAGCATACCAACGAAACATACTTGGGAAAAAAACAATCTTTGAATTTCATCACTATACGAAAACTAAAAGTGACAGAAATATCTTTATATCAAACATCGGAACACCACGAAATCTTTTGAAGAGTTAATACTCACGTCTAAAAATTAAAAAGCTGCACGGGACAGAGAAAGTTAATGCACATCTGACATGTTGTTGTGGCCGGTAGGAGATTTATTTGTGGAGTTTTAACTGTCAAGGCAGCTAATACTGTCTAGCAGACCGACATGAGTATCATTGTCTGGAGTAGCATGTTGTCAAGTGAGTCAGCTTTCGTATGCAGTTTGTCAGTTACAAACATTACGCATTTATAGTTTGTCGTGACTTTTGTTGAATCGCAAAATGATGGTGACGACTTGAATGATAATCAAAAGAAATCAAGTCCAACACACAAAAATAAGAATCTTAAAAACTCAAATGTCAAGTCAGTCCTATTGTATGACTGTGATACATGGAGAACAACAAAAACAATCAGACAGCTACAGACTTTCATAAACCGGTGCTTGCATAGAAGAAAAGTTAGTCCTACAGCACATACTGCCGTAGAGGAGTGAAGTGTTAGAGACTTCACTATACTAGTCTCAGCATCGATAGTGTCGTGAAATATTCTAATCCACATATATAAATTACCAGGTAAATATAAAGCCTAATAAATACATATAATAAAGAAAAGAGAAATGGTAAAAGAAACAGTGCTGTCACAATGACTGTACTCGAAATCCCCTTTGTTTTATGCTTCGTCTGCAAATTGTAACTTTTCCACGTTAAATATAAGCCACTGCATAAATACAAGCGTTTCCACAACACATTAAAACGGGTATTGCATTTCTAAGAAAAACATTGAGAGGCACACTGCGTAATGACCTAAATTAATCCTAACATTAATTATACTACGTTACCAAAACGAACGAACAGATGGACTCAAATAGAAAGAGAGAGGGGCGAATGAAAACAAGGACACATGCAACACTAAACTCGCGTCGCGCGAT